>VCCN01000428.1:372352-388485 GCA_006491835.1 Architeuthis dux | reverse complement strand
TTTCATTTTGTGGCACAACTTTTCACCAAAACTTCTTATCAACTTATATAATATGACACATGTTGGTCTATATTTTGTCTGTAACATTTGTCACGAGGGATAACTATTAACTGCTAATTATAGAGTTATAGTCTCTCTTATTGTTTTTGTGTGCAAATGTGTACTGGTTCATTCTGGTTAAACATAAAGAAAAGGCAGAACAACAATGTTTTTGATATGTTTTTTTTTTAAGTACAATGAAATTGCCAAATTATTTAAATACTACCATCATATTTTGACAACATGGACAAACTAGTTAGTGATATAAATAATTATCCTGCTGACTTAGTGAAATGTTCTGTTAAGCCCAATACCTATTTCAACAGTTTTGGAATCAAATGTATACATCATGCGGAAATATCTTTACAAATTAGCATCTTAGCATTCAATAAAACTAAAATAAAAAAAACTTTAAGTTTGCAACATTCAACTTTTCTCCTTAGTATATTTAGTTTGGCTTGTTAGGCCATTTTCAATGTTTAGTAAACAAATTCTATGTAAATTCTGATTATATGTCCATTTTTTTTTATAAAATCGTTTGAAATTATTTTGAAACTTTGTTACAACACACAATGAAGATACGTGCTGTCATGTAATGTAATCTACGTAACGCGAATGCCATCAAAAATGGGCTCGGAATCCCACTGAATCAGTAATAAATATTGTCAACAACAATCCCTCGAACTTCTAAGACTAACCCCCACCCCTGCAGATCCTCCTCTAAGAGGAACCTGCTTGGAGCAACACCAAAAGGCAGCGAAATGTACTAGCATCTTCTAAGAGATATTATGTGGTCTGGACACATAACTATGACGGAGGAGAGGTAATTGTGCATGGATCCACTCATTACTCCATTATCCACCCTACCAGAAGATTTCATTGATTTCTTTTGGAGATATCATGTGGACGGAAAGACGTCACCGAATACATAAACCTCTCCAACTTCATTGGCAGGGGTAACAAGACTGTTCTTAAAAGAAAATAAGCATGAAAGTCAGACCATAGATGTGCTATTTAAAAACAAGTTCAATTAAATGTTAAAAAATAAAGTGATATGAGATATATTAAAAAAATGTCAACCTTACGTCAGTTTGATTTCGAGAATTGATTTAAAAAAAAAAAAAAAATTCAAACAAAGTTCGATATGTTGACTTGTCAGTCAGTGACGACAATCACTGCTAGACAAGCTTAGCACATCTAAAAAACAAAAAACAAAAAACAAAACAGATTTGAGAGAAGGATAGTCTTTATATGCTGCATTTGACATCTTTATTATCCTTTATAATGAAATTAGGAGGAGAACACCTCATAGTCAGTGATAACCTTAGCTTAGATGTACATCACAACGTACTCAAAGGCTGTGTGCACAAATGTTTAATGTCAAATAACAGAAAGATAAAGCTCCTTAATTATTACATCTCAATATCTGACTTTAATACAAGAGCAGATAACTAAGTAGCATCCACTTGGTAGTGGATAGTTGTTGCAGGCTCAGTGGTAAATCGTGGGGGCCATAAAGTTTTAGGTTACATTTGTAAATGCAGCCTGTGGGGGGAGGGGTCACTAACAACTGGTTTAAATGCTTATATTTAAAAAAAGTAAAGTCCACTTGCAATCAGTAGCAACATTATATACCAATTCAGTATTAGAGCAGTAATAAACATATTCAAATTCAGCAAAAATGGCTAAGAGGCCATTGCAATTTCTTCCCTAGCTCTTTATTTATAGTCTACAGGTGTATTATTACTCAGTTACCTACTTTAAAACTTGGCACTGATAGTGTGTGCATAGGTTTGAGAGCAAAGTGCTTGTATAAAATCATTTTTTAAAATTTCATTTTGGTGTCAGAACTGAGAGCCTGAATCTCTCAGCCAATTGTTACTGAAGAGTAAAGTTGCCCAGTTAGACAAGGGAGTTACTTTTATTTTTAATTCCCTACCCTTTTGGTCAGAGGAAGAGGTTCTTTCCGACCTACTTTTCTTCATTGTTATTGTATAACTTTTTTTCTCCCTTCAACCCCCCTTTCTATTTTTGCCATTCCTTTTTTTATATCTTTAGTGAGTGCAAAAAGTATTCAATATTTTTTTAAAAGTTTATTTTAACATCCTTTTTACAGTTTCAAAATTGACAGAATTTTGACCAAAGATAAAAAAAATATAAAAATCAATAAAGTATTGAAACAAAGTTGAACATTGAAAAGTTATGTACACAAATCAGAAATCTTGTCCAAATTTTGTCAATTTTGAAGGTGTATAAGTAAATTTGTTTAAATGCATCGGATACTTTTAGCACACACTATACTTTTAATTTCTTTTCCTGTTTTCTTCATTTTTATCTCTTTCTTTACTTTCTAAATTGTCTTTTTCAACTTTATAGTGAAATTAATAATTCTTTTTCTAACTTTTCTCCCTTCCACTTGTCCATCCCCAACCAGAAAATAAAATGTCTTGTTGAATTTTCTTCTTGTATGCTATCCCATTGTTAAATTCATGCTTTTGGACATTAGAAAGTGTCAGTAACCGGAGAGAGTGGGCTGACAGGTGAGACAACCTGAAGAAACAGTGGTAAGGATAGTCTTCTCCCCCTTGCCTAGTTCTGATGTCTCTTCCATCATGTGACAGTGAAGCGGGTGTCATCATGTCACTTTCACCTTATCTGTCTGTTAACCTATTTGGCTCAATTCTTGTCCAGGCTGTGATGCTGGACTGTTCCTTAGTTTCTCCTCCACTTGTCCTCCACTTGTCCTATTCACAAAACACAAAATATTCCTGGCTTCTTGTCTATTGTTTCTTCAGGTATTGCTTGTCACTACAAATTATTGTTCAAGGTTTAACCATCAGCAAGGTGCGGAAATAGGCACAACTTTTAAAGCAAGACAGTGAGATTTAACAGGAATCATATACAGGTCTGGTTAATCACTCAACAGAAACCGTGTTGGGGGTCACTAAAAATAATCTGAAGTGTGAACACTGCCGGACATAAACTAAGGGACCAATTTAGCATAGATTTACATTGTAAATTTCACACACCCACTAAAAACCTGTGTGTGTGTGTGTGGGGGGGGGGTAAAAATGTTTTTCTAGACATAAGGAGTAAATGTTCAGCTCTCTGACTATTGGTGCAGCCTGTATGTATGATACATACATAGCCAGATCAAAACTGAAGAAACCTATGTTGACAGTTTTAGTTGATGGTTTCTAACAGAACGAATGTGTCATGGAATAAAATTCAGCAAGCTCATCTCACAAGCCAGTAAGTCGGTGTCTTACTAGTATTGCTTTGTGCTAAACAAACCTAAGCTTAGTACATATTTAGACACAGAATAAGGAAGCATCAGAAAATATAATCAAATATCACAAACATGCACACAGCTAGTAAGCACAAACATACGAAAACAGATTATAAGTCTTAAAAACAAAGAAAATTAAAACAGACTTGAACGCTTAAAAAAATGAAAATTGTGAAAAACTGCACAATCTGTTCAATTTTATGGATGTGATGAATTTTTCATGTTTTTTGTTTTTTCCTAAAACATCTACGTCCGATCGCGGATACATCCCCATAAGAGCTTAAAACCTATTAACTGTGGATAACAGGAATTTCAGTCATTTCACTTTTTATGGCTCAACTGCGAATGACGAAAATGTCCGTCATGTTATTGTTAGCTTGCTAAAGAGAAGCAGAGTATATGTCCTGTTTCTTTCAAGTTCTCCAGACTGGGAAGGCGAGAAGGAGAAGGTAAAAGAGTTGAAATCTTGCTGGGTTGAGCTAATGACTTAGGAACAAATGTCATCCATTACATTTCTTTCACTTTCACTTCAGAAAGGCAGGGAAAGTGTATGTAAAATATAGAGGTTTAGGTAAGGTGTTATGGTATCTTAGATAAAGACAGAGATAGAAATATAAACATAAACCATAAACAATGCTTGATTAGGGTGCGGAATGGATGAGTAAGTGAAGAGATTTAGACCACCCAAAGAGAATCAGGTCAATTGCAGTTTTTTTATTGTAGATTTCAGAACTTTTTTTTCTTCCAAGTTTGCTTTTACTGAATGTTTTTTCAGCAGAATAATTGAAATTAATTGAATAATTTTTTATACACCATATGTACGATGAACTTATCCTATTTCTAACTGAATAATAACATTTTTTTTTTAAAAAAACCCCAAAAAACAGGTCTGGTTAGTCACACAATTAGAATCCATCAGCATGCCATATTGGGGATGATCAATTAAAAAAATTGGAAAAAGGGGTGATCAATGAATAAGTTACTTCTCTCACCTTTGGTTTGGGTGTGATCAGTAAAAAAGTCTGAATTTTCAAAAAAAAACAAGAAAACAAGCATGAACACAGCTTGGGACCAATTTAGCATATTGAAAATTGACACCCCCCACTAAAATCCTATTTAGAGGAGGAGGGGGGGTTTAATAAACAAAAAACAAAAGTTTTTTCTTGACATGAGTAAAAGTTGAAATTTTCAGCCCTCAAGCTCTATTGGTGCAGCCTGTACAGGTGTTACATACATAGCATGATAAACCAACTTGAAAACTGAAGAAACCTATGTTGACAGTTTTGATTAACGATTTCTAAAAATTATGATTTCTTAAAGACAAAAGACACACTAGCAAGAGTATTCATGAAAAACTTGTACAGTGCTCATATTTCACTTCACGTTATAATGGTCAACTTACGCATTCTACCAGAACGTAACCCTAACGCAAGTCAACGCATGGTTGTAGTTAGGGGGATATATTACATATTATTAATAAATTAAATGTGACTTTAATCTTCAACATTTACTTTATTAAAATATTACTTATTTTATTACTATAAATTAAATGAAAATATTACTGATTTTATTAAAAATACTTTAATAGCAATTCTGACATCTAGATTTGGATGAAAAACATCTAAATTGGCATCATTGAACAAGGGACATAACTCACATTTTGGTATGTCAGTGATTCCTGCTAGAGATGCTAGCACATAGTTTTTTAAAAATGCCATTCTGCCAGCAACATTACAAAGCAGATGAAAACACTAGATATAGAAATGGAAATAAAAACAAAAACCAAAAATAAAAGAGCAGACATCTTGCTGGGTTGAGCTAATGACTGGATGACATTTGTTCCTTTCTCTTCAGAAAGGCAGGGGAAATGTATGTACAATATAGAGGTTTAGGTAAGGGGTTATGGTATCTTAGATAAAAACAGAGATAGAAATATAAACATAAACCATAAACAATGCTTGATTAGTGTGGGGGAATGGACCGAGTTGTAAAGTGAAGAGATTTAGACCACCCAAAGAGAATCAGGTCTATTGCAGTTTTTAATTGTATATTTCAGAACTGTTTTTTTCAATTTGGCTTTTACTGAATGTGTTTTTTCAGCAGTATAATTGAAATATTCATGACATCTTTTTTACATCCAATGTACGATGAACTTAATCTATTTCTAACTGAATAAAAAAAATAATTTCTTAAGACAAAGACACTTGTAAGAGTATTCATAAAAAACTTTAAAGTTTTATGCTGAGTTTTTCTTGACACTTTACATTTTTAATGTTTACAATAGTCAAAAGCCTTCCATTCTTTAAATAATGCCACTTCTCTAGATATGAAGTTCAGAAACATAAAAACATGGAGAAATATTCCCGAATTCTATAGTATAATAAGCAATTCTGTCCGTCACACTTTAAAAATGACAATTTATGTTGCCAGGGGTGGGAGTTACAGGAGAGGTTCTGAGAATGGAATCACCACAAAGAGGAGAGGAAGAGAAAAGCAGAGTAGGGATACAGAAAAGTGTAGGGGGGTGAAACAAAGATATTCGCTAATGGAAAATGGCGGAACTTAGTCATTGAGAAATAACGAGAAAGTAAAATGAGATGGATTTGAACTCGCTTTCAAGTGTCTGTGAGCAGAAGATTTGGTGAAGTGTCAGGGATGGTCACCTCAGGCAACTCCAGGAGTTCTTTCAGATACTACAGTGCTTTACATTTCCACCCCTAAGGAATAACATTAGCAAATCAACGAGTATTTTACTAGTTTAGAATAAGACCAGTAAACCTAATAAAAATAATGAGATAAATGAAGTTTCATAACTCAACTTTTGAAGGACACTTTCATCAATCAGTAAGCGGGGGAAAAAAAAATTTAAAAAGATATACCTCTGTTAACGCCATTGTCAGGGGAAGTAATTGTGCATTGATCCACCCCAAGATTTAATCACTTCTTCCATGGGCCATTGCCCACCCTTCCACAGAACATCATTGAAATTTATTGAGAACTTTTGGAGATATCGTGTTGACAGTCATGAGCGTATATATAAATAAGCAGGCATAAACTAGGGATCAATTTAGCATAAACTTACATTGTAAATCCCCCCCCCACACACACACACACCAAAAACCTCATTTAGGGGGGGAATTTAAAAAAACAAAAACGTGTTTTTTCTAGACATAATAAGGAGTAAGTGTTTAAATTTTCAGCCCTCTAGCTCCATTGGTGTGGCCTGTACGCGCCATATATACATAACCAGGTGGTTTTGAAAACTGAAGAAACCTGTTTTGACAGTTTTGGTTGATGGTTGCTAATTAAGTAAATCGTTTTGCTGTTTAAATATAGTGTGAAATTAACTTGGAAATACAAAGTTTAGTTTGTTTTTTTAAGTTTGCAATTATATTTCTCTATTTAAAATAATGAAAACTAAATTAACATTTTCTTTGAATTTTCATTACATTTTAACAAGACAGTCGTTGCTTTTAAAGTTTAAAATCTATCACTGCTTTGATTAGTTTTTTCAACAAATAGTTAATTTCATTTGGGACATTAATTTCATAAAATAAAATAAAAATAAAATGCAATAACATTTTTTTTTTCACATAGGGTGAATGGGATCTTTTGATGAAGTAGGTTTGTTTCTCCTGTGACTAGCATTCAGCCATGGCCCACTTTGTGTGTAGCTTGAGCAAGGAACTTAAAAGTACAAATGGAAAATTACGATGGTCAGGGTAAACTCATAGAATCACTTTTTTTACAAAGAATGTTGTCCTCAAAGAATTATTACAATACATTCATTACTAAAATATATATTTGTATAATTTATCCATACATAAATAATTCCATCCTTATTTACAAATACGCTAGTTCATTACTAACTAGAAAGCACTCAGAGAGCACATGCCTCTGCCAATGCTGTATACTAACTCAATCAGAAAAGAAATTCCTGAATCCACTCCGAAATCACTTAGGAAGAGACCATGGCCAACCGTTCTACAAAATTTCATTGAAATCTATTCAGAAATTTTGGAGATATTATGCAGACAGATAGGAGAGAATACATAAATGAAAAAAAAAAAATGAAAATATCTCTCAATGAAAAATAAATTCCTGGATCCGCCTCAAAATGTAATTAGTTATTCCTTACCCCATGGCCCACCCTTCCACTTTCATTGAGAATATTTTGTGTGGAGAGACGGAAAGACAGTGATATACAGGGTGTCCCATAAGTAATGCCCAATTTGTCCCAAAATTAACACCAGTTCTATCTAAAGGAAGCAACTATTTAATAGCTGCTTTTAATCGTAAGTTACTACCTTAGAACTGGCATTAATTTTGGGACAAATCGGGAGTTACTTGTGTGACTATATATACCGCTCCAACTTCATTGACAGAGATAAAAAAATGATAATCTACTACAACCAAAATCCATTAAAACCAAAAGATGAGGATGTTAATGCAACCACATCCGAGTTGCAATGATGATTGATGAGTTATGCATAGATTGGACTACTTTTAGGGAAGGGCAGATGCATGGCACTACCTCAAAACAAAATCTGGATTAATCTCTTATTTAGCAAAGTTAAGATCCACATACTCTTTTTTTGTTTAATTGTTTCTTTGCTTACTTTTGTTCTCATCTAAATTTGCTAGTTTACTTTTCAACCATCTGCTACACTTTATGCCAATGTTACAGAAAAGGCACTGATCATGCAATTTACATATTATGCATATGGAATAGACACCATATTAAAATAAAATGTACTGAACAATTCACATCTGGTATGTATTGCAAATGCCATTTTATCCTTTTTAAAAAGGATAAACTGGCATTTGCAATATATAGAAGGTGAAAAGGAGACTGAATATTCATCAGACAATATTAACATGGGTGTCATTTGGATACTAAAGAATTGTTGACTACTCAAATATTGTTACATAATTTATTGACAGTAAAATAGTGACTGCATAGATTGGACTACTTTTAGGGAAGGGCAGATGCATGGCACTACCTCAAAACAAATTCAATCATATGAATTCAATTACCCGAATTTTCACTTTGGAATTTCTTTTTCTATTAATGGAACATTTCCCAAGAAATTTAAGCAAAATTTAAATAACACAAAAGCTTGTTCGGCTTCCTCTACCACGTCAATACCACACTTTATTCTCTGCACATTTACAATATAGACAAGCCAAAAAATTAATGATATTCCAAGTTTGGAAAAAAAAAGAAGAAAAGTTAGTTTTAAACAACCACCCAATTTTTTTTTAATATTAAAAAACTTATGGGACTAATGCAATAGTGTTTGAAGTGCTAGAGCCAGTTAAGATATTTGAGAGAGAGACACACACAAAACAAGTGAAAGTATTTCTGGTATTATATATGAAGATTACACGTATTGATTTCTACAGACTGGCAAGACAACCTGGCAATATATATATATAGCCATTCATAAAAACTGTTTCTAAAATAGTTATTTTTCAGATTCAGATCAGCATTTGTATCATATCTTGAGGTAAGAAGTACAGAGACATGACAGAAGAAAATCAACACCTATTTTTGAATAAAAGGCGTTTATTCAATGATCTAAATGATTCAAAGATTTATTATGCAAATTAAAATTTGGCAGTCTTGCAATTTACAGATTTGTACTCTTTCAGGCATCAAATATCTCCTCAGTGGGGGCCAAGCATAGAAATAAACACCACATGGGAGCCTTTGATTAGAAAAGAATTGGCATTAGGTTTAAGGCTACAAAATTCCACCTACTAATTGTCCGAGTGGATAAAAGCGTTGGTTAAGTGCATTTATTGATATTTCACCTTCACTACTCCAAACTGTTTTCCATACTATAACCAAAACTTTGCCATGGTTGATAGTGGACTGCAAGCAGTTCAAAACAAAATTCTTGGTAAAACCAATCACCAGACCTATACTTGGCCATTATTTAAAAATTGTGCAAATGACAACTCCTCTAAAAAGATGACAGTGTGCCAAAACTCTTGGTGTCTGTCCACTATCTCAATTGCCCTCTACTTTCTCTGTTGAATGTTGACTACTTGAAGTGGCTTTCTTCTGGCTTTTCTGCCCTAATAGGCCATGTGCTGAAGATATTGTACTGCCCTAATAGGACTGATTTAAAGGATGCCATATCTGCCAGCTTACAACGGGGGTCCTTCTGCAATTGTTCCAGCCCATTGTATTCTGATAACCCAGGTGGACCTGAACAAGTTGCAGTGGTTTCCTTTCCTTCATTAATGAATCACATGGCTCACAGTTAAAAATGGAATTCTTGATTTTGATATAACACTGACTCGTGTCACCTGATTGAGCAAAGATTTCAACATCTCTAGCTTTTTCTATAGTAAATTGAGTAATTGTTAATATTAGAAACCATCAACCAAAACCGTCACTAAAATAGGTTTCTTCAGTTTTCAAGTTGGTCCGGCTGGCTGTCTATGTATCATGCGTACAGGCCACACCAACGGCTGAAAATTTCAACATTTACTCCTTATTATGTCTAGAAAAATATGTGGGTTTTTTTTTTAAATTCCCCCCTGATTAGGTTTTGAGTGGATGATTCAATTTACAATGTAAGTTTATGCTAAATTGATCCCTAGTTTGTTTTTGAAAAAAGTGAGAGAGGTAACTTCATTCATCACCCACAACACAGCAAAAGATATTGGTAACAAGATGGTTTCTATTGAGTGACTAATTAGACCTGTTTTTATTAAATGTTGAATCTGAGTAAAATAATGCTGTCTGTTTACTGATATCTACGTATAATGTTATAAAGCAAAAGTTTACAAAAAGCTGCTATGGTATACTTTACAACCATTTTCTAAGCTAGATCAAATAAAACAATAATGAGAAGGAAAAAAAAGCATCTAATCAAAAGAACAAATTCCTAAAGTGTGCAGACAATTGGTAAAGAATTCAATAAACTGCTCCATTCAATATCCCAACAACATGGCCGAGATTTTAGTACATTAACTGAAGAGGGCAAGAGAAATTATTTGATTATAAAAATTATGAGGAGGAAATGCAGCAAAGCTAAGAAATCAATGCAACCATTTCATTGATTATGTCTACACAATCATACAAAATGTTTGTTACTTTCGGATTCATTATTGAGGGGGTTTTGTAGTAAACACTGTTTTCTCCTTTTTCTATAATAGTTTACAAAAATAAACTACAATTGTGCTAGGAACAGATGTGAATATAACAATGGGAAAAGAGGAAACAGCTAGACAAATGGTTGGAAGGAAACATTTCCTTTAAAAAAGAAATGAATAAATAAGAAAGTTAAATGAAAAAGTTCCATGAAGGACATTAAAAGAAAGAATATTTTGAAAAGTTTGGGTCATTCAGAAAAACATCTGAACAAATATGGTTCATAATTGAAAATAGAATGTGTGTTCAGTCACTTTGAAAGCAAACTTGGCCAAGTGGAAAAGGAGAAGGAAAACACCCATATAGAAACAAGGGTTGCCAAATTTGACCAGAGTGGGAGATAATCCGAGCTTTATCTCAGAGATTTACCCAACACCACCATTGGAATAGCATTGAATTTGGAAATCGAGTCTGGAAGCAGAGGTTCAATACCAAGCTAGGCTGGTATTGAACCTGTCTCTAGACTTGTTAGATTTCCAAATTCGACACTATTCCAATGTCTGTGTTGGGTAAGTCTCTAAGACTAAGATAAAGCTTGGATTATCTCACCTGATAGAAATGAGAGCAACAGATTTATTGTTCATCTGTTTACCGAAATCAGATCCACTGATGATGACAGAAAGAAAATATCAAATAAGAAATCACAAAAGGAAAAGTTAAAGAAAAGAAAAGTGAAAAGAAAACTGACTGAAAATAAAGAGAACAGAGGTCTGATGAAAAAGAAAAGGACAAGAAATAGGGAGGGAGAAGGCAAATGACAGGAGTTAGAAAGAAGAAGATAATGAAGAAAAATATCAAATTTGTTTCTTGATGGATTCCTTTTTTACTACAATTATCCCAAAAAGCATCCAATCAAATTACAGAAAAATTCACCAATCAGCAGATGTTATTCCTGCATTCTCCATCTAATTTCTACCAGCACCAAGTTGATTAGAGATGTTCTCTACTTCAGTGTTTCTTAAACTGGTGAATGATTCACCCAAGGGGATATGAAATTATTTCAGGGGTGAATGAAGGTTAAATGAAACACGACCGGTCAATGAACTAATTTACACAGATATTTATGTTTTTCTAAACTAAAATTTCTGTGGTAATTTAGAAAACAATAAAACATTGTTTCTAAGTTCCAAGATTGTTGTTTACTAACTTTAATTGAAGTTTTCTTTACATATTTTTAGGATGTTCAAAAACTTGAATAAAAACATTTAAAAAATGAGTTTATATTTTTTGCTCATGATACAAAATGAATTCTATATAAAATTATAGACAAGGGGGAATAAGATGAATATGATCAAACACATAAGAAATTTAGACACGGGTAAATGAAATTTTGTAATAAAGAATTTGTAGCTGGCACCAGACACAGATAAATTGAAAAAATAATTTTACAAAGAACCAGGTGTCCGGAGGTGAAGGATTGGGGTAGGGAGCAGCCAGGTGTCATCGTATGGCGCTTCGTGATAAATTTCACCTTCATCTCAAACTTCTATGCTCTAGTTCAATTCATTGTGAACTAGGATATAGCCACACCTTCATGAACTTATTCCTTCTTTGTGTAATTATTGAGTCATTTTGTGTTCAAATGCTACGTATGTTGCATATTGATGATTCCTACTGTTTTAACTGCACTGGTATCTGCCCAACTCGCGGCTTCATCGTTGCATTGCAGTTTTCTACGTTCAAACGTTATGTGTGTTGATTTACGATGTTTAACTGTACTCGTGTACTTTGCCGAAATTCACGGCTTCATCGTTGTGGCAGTTTTTCTACATTCAAACGTAAACGTTGTGTATGTCGATTTATTATGTTTAACTGTACTTGTGTATTTTGCTTAATTCGTGGCTTTATCATTGTATTGCAGTTTTCACGTTGTACTGAGTGTTATACTAGACGTTGTACTAAGACTTCAGAGAATAAATAAAGATCATTTATGTACATCAGTAAGAAGCATCATACCCTTTTATTTTCCTGTCTTCTTTGTGGACAAGCCAGGCTGTAGTTACAGAATTGGGGTGAAATAGTTGAGGAAACACTGCTCAACTTCAAATAACATTACAATGCAACACTTCCTTTTTCTCTCCCTTAATCTTCTGATTCTATTAGTAATTTGGACGGTTAACAAAAAATATTTTCCCTCAAGAAAGAAATATGCACTTTTGTCAACTCTCCCGATATGGCTATGACCTAAGGCCTTGGTAAATCATTCAGAAATTCTTCATATCAAGAACAAATGTGATCAAGTCCTTTGAACTGGGGAATTGTTGAGGTAGCTTCCTTGACCTAATTAATTCCACCCCCTTTAGGTCCAGAGTCCAGCTTCTTCATGCTCTCCCTGATCTTGTCCTTCGCCTACATAATGTCATGGATCGTCGTCTTTTTGAGACTGTACTTTTCCATGAGCTCAGCCCGGCTCTTGCCATGCTCAGGTTCTTCAATAACTTCCAGCTTTGTCTTCAGAGATAATATATTTCTCTCGCGCTTCCCTGAAGGAGTAGGCCTGGTGTATTACATTTGGAAGCCATGGCAGAAATGCATGCAAAAAATACAATGCAGTAAGCACAGAATGAAAAACGTTAGCATTTATCGAACTTCATTCGGTAAATCCAAAGTCAGAATGGATCCACGAGTTCGTTAAAGCTGAAATTTGTATATCAAGGTTCTGTATAACAAGGGTTTACTGTACTTAAGTCTCATAACATGAAGATAAAGGAAAAAAATTGAATATGAGAGATCTACTTGTTACTCTAAAGTTCCCAAAATATTTACCTAACTTGTTATAAGAATTCAATATATAATATAGTGTATAACAAGCCATGTTAAAAATAAAATCTGGATAATAAAATGATGAAACCGCATTTCCTGCAGTTGTATCAGACATCCCTCAGGGTTCAATACTCAGGCCTGTGTTATTCACCGTATTTGCGAAGTATCTCCCAGACAAGGTTGGGTCACTTCTGTCAACGTTTGCTGATGACACCAAGTTATATCTTCCCCTTACACCAGAGGACTCTGTACTACAAATAGCTGAAGATCTTGCTATACTGAACAGTGGGCTCTCCAAATGCAGATGCGTTCCCATCCATCAAAATGCAAAGTCATGCATCTGGGGAAATCCAATGCTCAGCACCAATACAGGATGACAAATGAAGATAAAACTGTTCACTTGCTGGAGTAATCAACACATGTTAAGTCAAGGATCTGTGTTTGCTTGTCATTCAACCATAATGTAACCGTGGAACAGAAACTCAAAACCAGGTAGGACACTATAGGTTGACCTTACTAACCTAATATTGTCCTGCTTGAGATACACATAAAAAGTGAAGGATTGATCATTTGTTTTGTCTACATTTTTTCAGTTGGCCATACTGGTTGGTAATTGAAGTTTTTTGTGGATTGCTCATATTCATGGTCTCAGAGTGCTACTTCTGACACTTGGCCAAATAGAAAGAATATAAGAAAACTCAAACAACTAGTAGAAATGTAGAAATACTGGAGAAAACCTTCCTAACTTCCAAAAAGATGAGTTATAAATAATATTCATTCCATGTCTATAATTAACTGGCAATGTTATAAAGTTTTTAAGTAGTTTATGTATGTCAGTGACGAATTTGGCAGTTTAAAAAAAAAAGTTATTTTTGTAACAGTCGATCAAATATCAAGGTAATGTGTTGGAAGCTGAATTCATGTTAGAGCTACAAAAATAGTTAGGATACTTTCTTTCTCAAATTTACGTTTTCTTTTAAAAACACATGGCTAGCAACTACTTGATGAAGGATTGAGTGATATAAATACTTTCCCCAACAAATGAGAGACCAGCTCACATAGATAGGAAGGCTAGTGCAGATCATTCACCTGGCAGGATGGGGGGAGATATATATATATATATATATATATAACATACAAATAAATTTCAGACAAACCAGGAGTATCAAAGAGATCATTTTTTTTTTATTCTTTCATTAATTCTTGTGTAATGCGGACTGTAGTTTCGAACAGGTTTCATTATCAACGCATATTTGGGAATATATATATATATCATACACACAATGTAATGTACATATGCACAGGGCATTAAATGTAACAGAAGAAAAATGAATAAAAAATAGGTTTCTCTCAAACATCTAAGCCATTTTCTTCTAAAAAAAATAATTATATTTAAATGTAAGTAGTATGTCTTTGCTTTCTGTTCATTATGTTCTTTGTTTAGCTGTGTTGGTTAAAACGTGTTTGGTTAAAACCATATTTAGCTGTGTAAGTAAAAAAGGAAGAAACAAAGAGAATGTGTTCAGGTTGATGGCTGCTGGTCAAGAGACTGTTCTCTGCTCTCGGTTGCGGGCCCTCACTTCCATTTAGGTTTGTTTATTTACATTCAAACATACAGACAAAAAGATTCAAAAATACATAAACATTACGGTTGAATAAGTTGACATAAATAATTTAATTTTCCTCTTATAGTTCAAAAAAGATCTTGATTTGCTTAAAAATGACTAAATACAAAAAGAAAAAACAAAAATCCCCAATTATTAATTATTCTGACATGAAGATCCACTTCTGTTGACATTGTGTTTATGTACTTTAAAAAAATGTGATGCCACACATGATATAAACAATTTGATTATTTTACGTTTTGTTTTTTTCTTTTCCTTTCCACATTTATAAATAACATCTAGAATCTAGGGAAGTTTAGCGTCCCAAATTATTGTGCTTGTTGTTATGAGGACATTACAAACACAAATGAAGAATTACAATCTATTTTATTACAACCCAAGTACAGATAAAATGACACAAATAAAGATTTTCATAACACAATGTTTACTTACCTAAGTTGAGGTGATTTCTAAATTTAAATGTTTTTTTAATTTAATTATAGCGGAATTGGTGTAGTAAAAATTTACGAAAGGGCACAAATACAGATTAAACGAAACAAATTTTATTTTTAAGTGTTTAATTTAATTTTAAATTGACAAAAGGGTTAGTGTTAATTTTGAATTTTAATTTTTAAATGTTTAATTTGAAATTAAATAAGAATTTACACCAGATATGTTTCAAAACGAACGAGAAAGCATGCACAATAATTTGGGATGTTAAAATACAATTTGGCTGAATTCCGGTATGTCCTTTGTTTTTACACAAAATGAATTTAATCAAAACAATAACAATACAATTTAAATTTACTTACCTTTATTTAAAACTTTCGATTATTAAAGAGAATATATTACCGACAACCGACGGTATTCACAATAAAAACTGTAAGAATGTAATATTGTTTTAAATCAATTTAATTTAAATCAATGTAATTTAATTGGAAACTAAAAAAAGATGTTATTTGTATTTATTTTGTGTAACAAAGTCAATTGTTACTGTTTTGATTAAAATCATTTTGTGTAAAAAAACAGAATAGTAAAGAAAAAACGATAGTTTAAAAAGAAAAAATTCCGTTGACATAGCAATGGGCACTTTGTTTTGTTAGGGTGTCACCGATTTTTTTTAAAAAAAACAACCAATTTTGAAAACATTAAAACTATTAAAACTAGAAAAACTTTGTTCAATTGTTTTCGCTGGAAATGAAAAAAAACCCAGTTTTGTCAAAAAGAGAGAAAAAAAAAAGAAAAAAAAAAAGAAAAAAAAAAAAAAAAA
>VCCN01000428.1:334518-353004 GCA_006491835.1 Architeuthis dux | reverse complement strand
CACACACACACTTTACAAGCTTTTGATAATTCACAATATTTGGTGAAATATTGGATCATGTTAATTTAGGTCAAATTGATATTAGATTCTTTGTATAACACATTAACTTTTTTGTGGGTGAAATTTCATCCTACTTTTGAAGGATTGTTATCTGTGTGGTGGGTCATTTTTAATACCACTTATCTTCATATATCCAGGAGCACAACGGTTTATATTCTGGCTCACCATTATGTTTAGTACACCAGTCTGATCAATCAGGGTGTTAGCCAGCATTCTCATAAAGTCATTTAACCACGAATTCCCAACAAAAAACCGAATTCCAACTTCCCAATTAAGCTGAGAGTGTTTTTGACCATTTTTAGTGTCCTTTTAACCGTTTTAGGCCATTTTTCTATTAACATGTTTGGCTTTTTTTAAAATACAAAATAAGTACAAATAGAAAAATGCAGACCTCGGAAAACTTCCCAATCCTATAAAAACGGTGAGGGAAACCAAATTCCTGGCTAACTCCTAGATGGTGGAGTTGTTCAAAGTGGAAAAGGAAATATGCTTCAAAGGGTTAAAGTACATTTTACGATTCTTACAAAAATGTACATATGGATAGGATAGTATCCATAGTGCATGTCTATTTATTGCAAATTTTCCTTTTTCATCCAATCTCACTAAATGTTGGAGTTGGAGTTGGGCCCCCCTCCCCCCCGGCCCAACAAATCACAAGCTATCTCTAACTATGCAACTGTATTTTCCCCTAGTTACAAGAGGGAGAGGAAAGAGCAGCAATATAATTAATCACTGTCAACAATAATAAAACGTTTCCGAAAAACGAGCGGTCACACGACATGTTTCCAGTACTACAGTGACACGTGTCTTTTCAGCAGTCAACACAGGAAACACTCATCCAACCAGAAGACAAGGAAGAAAGAAAAAACAAGTTTGTTAAAATAATGACACTCACTTTGCTAGTCTTTGCGAGAAGAGAAACAAAACAAATAATAGCCTTGACAACGAGGGAAAGTTAGAAATAAGGTTTTTCAAAATATATATTTTTTTAATAAAAATATATGTTTTGAATTGTCCCTAACGCAAAATTAAAAGGTATTTATTTATTTATTTGCACATGGTAAAAATCGGCAAACATGGAGTTTGTAACCGTGATTTGAATGGAACTGATTTTGACACTTACGGCCTTTTAAATACGGAAACGTTCAGTTTTTTTTCTTTCATGAATTTTCTTATTTCTTTTATTTATTTATGCGTCATTTTTAACACCAGGTGTGCGCGGGTGTGGACTTTTCACACACCCGCTTACAATCGCACGAATTAAATAAACTAAAGAAATAATGATGCAAACAAGTTGAAGCGACAACGTTTCGGCCTTCTTCAGGTGTCTTTCGTAAACTCGGTAAACCTCCGGGAATTTTCGAACCGAACGTAGTGGCGATAACAACCAAGTTGAGGACAATAGTACGAGTAAATCAGTGAATAATCGGACATCATTTACTTAATCCATGTTTTCAAAAACATCCAGAATCCAGATTTGGGGATGTATAGTCCAGTTTCCTAATTTTTTGCGCATGTTTGACCGTTCCTTTTTAGGGATCACGAAGACTTAAAAATCAAAATTTGTTTCGTTTATTCTATGATGAACTTTCGTAAATTTAAATAAATCTTTTAAGTTCAGAAATGGCCACAATAAAAGGTGAGTAAACATTGTATTAATCGGGCCCTTTCGTAAATTTAAAATAAAAACATTTCCATTAAAAAGCTTTAAATTCAGAAATGACCTCCAACTAAGGTGAGTAAACATTGTATTATTGAAATCAATGCTTGTGTCGCAGTATTTCGGACGCTAAAGTTCCCTTCCCTAGATTCTAGATGTTTTTAGATATTTAATTTGGGACGCTAAACTTCGTAAGGTACTTGATATTTCTGAATGTTTTTGAAAACGTGGCTTAAGTAAATGATGCCTGAATAATCTTATTATAATTCACTAAAAGCCTGTCCATCTGTCTATGTGACAGCTTACCACAAAAACCACTCAACATAAACCCATGACATTTTCTGTGGGTACTCTTGGGGCCCGTGGGCAGGTTTTTAGCAAATCTCTAATTTTCATCGAATTTTTTTTTTTGCTATCCCAAAAAATTAATAGCGAGTAATATTATCACTTTTTAATGCACCACAATCATGGTAGGTAACTCGAGAAAGGAGTATTCAAATACTGTTGTGGATTTCTGGGGACATTTTGTAATTTTGTTAAACTCAGTTGTGTTTACGAATTAGTTTTGGTGCGAGAAAGGATAATTAAATTCCTTGTGACCAACATCTTTCTCTAGAATACTCTTGAAGGAATTCAGGTTTTCAGATGTGACAGTTGCTTGGCTGAGCCTGTTCCACAAAATGGTCACTGACATCCATATATATATAGTATCCCCCCTTGACCCTTTTGCTTCCTGCACTTGAAGCTTGCAGCTATGTCCCTGCATACGATTGCTAAGTGCTGGTTGTAACATGATCTTGTTTCAGCATAATGTGCAGTGTGTGGATTTGTCTAGTTTGTGTTGTCCCGAGATGATGCAGAATGTCTCGAGGAGATCTGTATGAGTTCATCTGTATTTCAGAGTTTCCAGGGTCAACATCTGGAGTTGGTCTGTGAACTTAAATGCCAGATTTGAGGGGATTCAATTTTTGCTCTGCATTGCACATGTTCCACTGCATCTGGAAGATTATAGAGTTGAAGCAAATTCCGTGGGCGGACCAATGACTTGTAGAGTAAAATGAAACTATCTCGGTCGAGGTGTTTAAATGCATATCTGATATATATATATCCAAGGGTGCGGTTTGCTTGGTTTATTTTGATCTGACAGTGTTGTGTAAATGTGAGCTTGTTGTCTATGTATACTCCAAGGTCCTTTTCAACATGAGTTGACTCCAGCGTGTAAGAGTTTTATCTTCATTTGTCATCCTCTATTGGTACTGAGCGCTGGATTTCCCCAGATGCATGACTTTGCATTTTGAAGGATGGAAACGCATCTGCATTTGGAGTATCCAGTATAGCAAGATCTTCAGCTATTTGTAGTACAGAGGCCTCTGATGTAAGGGGCAGATAGAATTTGGTGTTATCAGCAAACATTGACAGAAGTTACCCTACCTGGGAGATCAATTAATCAACTCATTTGTTCTATGAAAGTTTACCATTGAAGTTGTAATAAACTTATATTTCTGTACATAAGATGGTCCCCGATTGTAAACTGTTACATTTCACATCCCAGCTCACTTGATGTTAAAAACAGCACACAAATAAAAAGAAAGAAAATATTTAATGCAACAAAAACAGAAGTAAATACACAAATAAATTAAATTGTTAAAATGTTTTATTTGTGCACCGTTTTTAACATTGAGTGGACAAGGGTGTGAAACTTTACAGTCGGGTCTCCCTTCCCTAAATTGTTCCAAAAATAAAAAATAAGAGGTTGGTTAGTCTATTAATTTCAAAATAAAAAAATGAACCATAAGTAAATAAAGAAAATTGTTTAGAAATTGCGAATTAATGCCACTTATCTATAATGTAAGCTGTTCAAACAGAAATTGCAAATTTGCATCGCTTATCTAGAGGATTATCATTTATTTATTTTTTTACAGCATAATTACCCAGCTAGTAGTAATAAATCCTCATCTCAGAAATTCAAAATAAAGTTGAAGCGAATATCAATTTTATCTTCATTAAAAGCAAATAAAGAGATGCATTTTAAAGTTAAAACAGTACACCTGAGAAGAAAGAAAAAAACTTTTACAAAAAGCACAGCACACATAACGTACCACCCATTCACAAACATTAAATACCTTACTTTGAGTAATAAATACACAGCAGCAACTGTACAATTATAAAATTAAATTCTTAGTATGAAGCTGTCTAATTATACATAAAAGAAAGTTATTGGAAATACTTCTTTGTTACAACTTAATAAATGAAAGGGGTGAATACTAGTAATCTTATTGATAAAAGTCAGGAATGACTTGAAAAGGTTGGGAACCACTGCATTAGGCCTTAAAACCTTCCAGGAATTTATTAGTTTTTTGAAAAATCCATTAAAGGTTTTAGCAAGAGGGATTCTATTTACAATTTAACTGAAAAGGTAAACTGGACAGTTATTTTCCGTTCATTGTACAGAAACATGGTTTCAAAGTATTAAGTTACTTACTTCCCTTGTGAAGGTTGTTATAGGTGTCTTTGATACTTTAATAATGTTTTTGTGCTTTCATTAAGGATTTGATCAGCATCTCACCTTCGAGGAGGAGAATAGTACAGATTTCAAACTTAACAGGTTAAAAAAATGCTTAATCGACCACTTGTAAAACCTCCGGTACAATATCAGTACACAAAATAAATAGCATGGGCATCCACTGCCACTATTCCAGGATATAGGGGGGTTAGGGCAATAAGATATATTGAGATGTTGGTTGTCAGGTAAAGGACTAGAGAGTACCTAGGCAGTGACTGTTCATAGTGACCCATTGATCCCCAGCCTTTATAAGGTTCCAACTTTCAAACCCCTCAACATCAGTGAGAAGGCCCGATCCAGGAGAGGGCAAATGCTCAGTTTACACCCCACCTCAGCGGACGCCCATGTAAATAGTGCCTATTCTTCAAGCAGTCAGTCTAACACTAGCAAAGCCCATGTAGAAATATCCAAAAACAGCTACTTGTAATAATTTATGTCATTTATAAAGTGTAAAAAAAAGTGCAAGTAAATGCCACAGTAAATCGACCAGAAAGAAAATTAAGCTTGACTAAGCCACAAAAAAACCCCAAAAACAAAACATTGTGCTAGAATATCAATAAGGGAGGAGCGAGAGAGGACATGTCTAAATTGTTCAATTAAAGCAAAGGTATTATTATTACAGTTAAATAGAAAAACAACAACCACAACTGTGACAAAAAGTGACACTAGACACTTAAGTAACAAAGTAAAACACAATTTATCAAATTAAGAAGGTAGTAAGGAAAACAGACTTTTTGGTGGCAAGGACAATCATCACTTGAGAGTTTGACTCATCAGTAAAAGCAAAGGTTCCAACCCAAATGTTGGGTTGGTAAAGCTTATTACTTACAAACTAACCTAAACACATGGCAACCAGTCTAGGAGGAGGACAACTCAAATTCCAAACCAGGGAGTGGTGCCCCCTTAAAGTGGTTTGGCACCAAATTTGATGCCAGACGTATCGCCCTCCACTGGACTACATCTGAAGACCATCTCAGGCCATTCAATTCTGTGTAGAGTACCCCAAGTGCCCAGTAATCAGGATGGATCAATAGTAGAGCAAGGGTTGATAGAAACCAAAGAAAATCCAGATTGAAGTACTAAGCCTTACTTAACGAGGGCTAACAGATTTATTTTAAAACAAACTTTCTTTGAAGAAATCTCTAAGGAGCCATGGACATTTTAATATCACTTTATCAGGATTCTATGGAATTTTTTAAAGCTGCCACTGAAATATGAGAAAGATAAAAGATTTTCTTCCAAATGGCATGAAACCATTTTTTTTTTTTACCTATTCTATTCAAGATAACTACAACAGTATTTTATATTTACTAAGTAGCCATATAAAAAGGTTTATTTTTTTTATACTAGTATTTAAAACATAGCACCAACTATGCCAACACCATTTCAATAAAACTACTCTTTTCAATGTACTGTAGAATGTAATTGTAGTTAGTATTAGAGAGGCAGAGTTAGACATCAAGAGAAAAACATCAAACAAGAAAAAGGGTTTGAATGACTCCCAGTTCTGCTCATTATATTTCTATCTTAACCATAAATGGCTGTTATGTTAGCCCCGGTTACAATATTTGTTGGCTAGCATCAATATTTGTTACTTTCTTTTCCATAACTTCCAGATAATAACTTTCACTTTCTCTTAATTTCTTTCTCTACGAAATACTAAGTAGAATGAAAGTCATTTTTTAAGATGGAAGAATATCAAATTTTACTGGACTTACTTTTCTTTTTCTTTTTTAAAAAATTAAACAACAATCATTATCAGTCTCATTGAAAACCTCAAATAGCCTCTAAGAGCAATTTTGGATAGATACCATCATTCAAAAGAGCAATGTTGCTGTCTTGAATAATGGTACCTGTCCAAAACTGTTCTCTGAAAACTTCCTTTGGTGGTCTTCAAATTTCTTTCTTGCCCTTGAAAATTAATGCTGAGTGTTGTTTGCTAGAAGAAGTAGAACAAATAACAATGCATTTAAGCTAAAACAGTCAAAACTTTAAAAAGTCCTTTTCTTCATGATTAGCCTAATACAATTGCCATCTGTCATGTATGCGTCAAATAAATGGGTTTACAAAACTACGGAAAAAAAGATTTATAAAAGGGAATCTGGCAGAAAACAGGAGAGAGAGCGAGAGACAGACAGGCAGTTATTTTTTTTATTAGGACCGTTAACACCGACTTTAAGAATTTTATGGTTTGAATAATAAAAAAGAAAATCTGGAATCTTGGACTCCGAGATACCAGATTTTCTTTATTCAAACCATAAAATTCTTAAAAACGTTTTTCAGTAACTGGGTGCCCAAGAAGAACCTGTATAACAATTTTCATTCTAATCGGTTTAGCAGTTCCAAAGTTCAATATTTTTTGCATGTTGACATAAAATGTAAACAAACAATCTGATTGACCATAACTCACCATTTTTCAATTCCTGGGGATTTGTCAACATTATAGCAAAATCAGTAACGAAAACAACGTTTTTGCTTTTAAAATGTAAACAAACCATTGGATTGGCCATAACTCACCATCCTCCAGGTAGAATCTCTCCACAAGCCTACATACAAAATTGCATTGAAATATATTAAGGAATAAAGTTATCCAATTGAGAAAAAGGATACGACAGACATCCAGAGCGAATTTGTTTTACATATAGAAATAGAGAAAAACAAGCTTTTTCACAGATTATGAATCAATTTGTTTTCCAAAATAAAAGACAGTTTTTAGTCAACAAGATGTCTTTTTGTTTGTCTGCCAAAAAGCGCTAATGTTTTTAAAATAGCCAAAACCACCAAAAAGACACAAAAATGGTCAAACATAGAGAGAAAATAGCCAAAACGTTGAAAAGTCTAGCCAATTTTAGCCATTTTACAGCCAGAGGAGTCAGCGGTACCAGGAGTCGGAGTCTAAGTTAGATGTTTTGTGTCTGACTCCACAGCGCTGGATAAACCCCAAATTGCTAAGGAATTAACAGTTCCACCACCATTCTTTTGCAAACTGGAAAAAATCTTAAAGGAAAAGAGGTCCACGGCAGAAAACGGTTGAGAGAGAGGGAGAGAAAGACAGACAGAAAAACAGATACAGAGAGAGAGAGAGAGAGACACACAGCGAGAGACAGTCCAGAGAGGGTTTGTCTCTCACAACCGCTATAATATGGTATGCTGAACTATCAACGTGGCAATTAGTTAGGACTTAACCCCCCCCCCCTTTTCAAACCATAAAATTCTTAAAAACGTTATATATTTTAAGTAATTTGGGGCCTAAGAACCTGTATAACAACTTTCATTCTAATCGGTTCAACAGTTCCAAAGTTCAATATATTTTACATGTTGACGTATGGTTATTTACATATAAAATGGAATCAAACAATCGGATCGACCATGCTCACCATTTTTTTAGTCGTACTGGATGCAAACTAACTGAGAAATCACATTTGACCAATCATTACATCTTTGTCTAGTTATACAAATACACAGCAATTTTAATAATGTTTGTGTAATGTCTCGAAAAGGGGATACTGACCAAAAGAAAAGAAAAGAAAAGAAAAGAAAAGCTGGTCTTGCAAATCATTAGCGAGTTCGATCCTTACCACACGTGTGCCAGAAGCTAAAAATACCTACACTTGACACCACCAACAAACGACCATATTGTTACATGGTTACACACAATTCATTTTATTTTTAAACAAATCAATGCAGATCGAACTTTCTACTAATCAATTTTCTGTTTCTTCAAGTTTTTATTTTTGCAGCACTGTTGATAAATCAGCCTTTTACGATATGTATGTCGCAAAGTTATACAAAAGTGTGCCATGTTGGAAAAACTAAACACTTATGTGTTGGTGGGGAGGGGCATGTTGGCCGATATCACCGAACAGTGCCACAAGCAAACTACGCAGTGTTGCCGATTTGGCGCGATTCGCGATAGATTCTGCGCGTTTCTTGTTTTGGCAGTGCAAATAGCACTAAATTAGCGCCTAAAAACATTTTAGCCATTTTTGGCTATTTTTTTAAAAAAATTTTTTGAGTTGGCAACACTGAAACTACGACCGTCTTACGTCGCATTCTTTAAAAGGAATACGATAAAGTCAGGTAGACACACACGCACTGATGCAAAATTGGCTCTGTCAAGTAGTCGCACGTAACGAGAACACGTGGTTGACTTGAAAATATTACCGTTTTATCACAATATGTAGCACAATCTTGGCCAAGTAGATACTCCAGTCAAAATGAGTATGACCATATGCGGATTGTGTTGCCTTTCTGTGACGGGATTTTTGTAAACGAAAAAGTTTAACTCAGTTGTGCATAAGAACTATTTTAGAAAAAGAATTTGTTTTAAATAAACAGAAACTGCAATCATTTGCAATTAATGACCCAATTGAGTTTCAATCTTCAGGACAGAGTTGCTAAAAAAACCTATTACCCGTTCACCAAGGAGAAGGAATACAAAGTATTTTATTTTTCAAGTGGTAGCAGTAAAAATTAATAAATAAATTAAATCTCATTTAAGTTAGCGTCGACGTCAGGAGTACTCAGTCAAATGGGTCTCGGTTGTTATTAAACAATTGCAAAGAGATGCATTGTTAAAGTAAAGATAAACAAAAAAATTAAAATTAAAATTTGACTGCAAGGGATCTGATAAAAAAAAAATACACAAGAGAAAAAAAAGTTACAATTTTAAGCAACCTACACAAAAATCTTAAAGTATACGTGACAGTATATTTTCTCTCCTTTCGAGACGTTTGTGTAGTTTGCTTAAATTGTAACTGATTTCTCTTAAAACAAGGTTTATTGAGGTACTTGTTCAAACGTGTGGTCCGAAGAGAAATGTTGATGACGTCACACAAAAAGAGATTAATTCTTTTCTCAACGTGGTATTACTGATTTAAAATGTCATATTTAAAAACGATTCCAAACAATAACAATTTAAAACACTCAAAGAAACAAATCGAACAATTTAATTTAATACAAAACAATCAAACAAAAAAAAACTGTAAGAAATTACAGTCACGCACTGATATTATCTGACAGCGTCCACACCTAAATACCAAAACAGCAGCAAGCCAGCTGCCTATTTATAACTTACATTTCAAAGCCTTCCAAACAGCGTAAGTTTGGTCCAGTGGATAAGTCACTCACCTACCGATTTCTAGGTCGCGCGTCCGAAACACGGCAGGGTTCCGCTAATTTTATATATCGGTTTGCTCTAGCATGACAGAAAACAGGCATCGCAAAAAAAGTGACCACGGCTTTTATATACTAACTAACCAGAACCCATTTGAGTACTCACGACTTTTTTTTCTTTCTTCTAAAAGACCTAAGAGTGAAACTATTAGGATTCACATTCTTTGTGATTATTGAGGAAAAAAAATCCAAAAAAAAACAATAAGATCAATAATCAAGTTCCTTTAAAATAAATTCGACTAAAGTAGCTTTTAAACGTTAAAAATAGTAATTCATCCCAATAATATTTTTCAAATTTGTTTAAATGGAATTAGAATTCTAAAGATTTTGGTGAAAGTAAACAGATGTTATAAAGTAAACAAACAACAACGCATAAGCGCTTGTTTACAATTAAACGTTCATGTGTTTTGTTGATAGTATTTTGAAATATTACGGAAGACAAGCCTGGCTGCTGCAGCGTCAAACTATTACTTCTATTCCGACTGAAGATGATTACTGAAGCTTTTTGGCCATCCTTCGAAACAGGAGACCGGAACATCATTGGCGATTTCTGATACGGAAGACCAATCGCGTAAAGATCTGCTTTAGAAACTGGTTTTTGTGGAGGATTTCTTTTGATTTGTTTGCAAAGAATTTTCTTTTTTTTTAGAATTTTAATAATACATTGTTTACTCACCTTAGTTGTGGTTATTTCTGAATTTAAAGGTTTTTAATTTAAATATAGGAAAGGGCACGAATACAGATTAAACTTACGTAGTTGTTTTTAAGACATGCTTATTCTTTTTTTAACAAAAAAAAGAACTTTACACAATTACGTAGTTTGTTTTTTTTCGCGAAATAGTCGACTTGAATCATTTATCAAATTCAAACTACATATTTACTTTTTTGGAAAAACAGTTTTAAAAAAAAAAGGTTAAACATCATTAATTACATGGTTGTTTTTTCTTTTTTTTTTTGGGGGGGGGTGTCGCGAGAAAGGCGACTTGGCCGATTCGGTATAACATATATTCAAAGAAAACAAAACAATAATTTTCTAGCTTCTAAAGCAGGAATTTTTTACGGGTAAAGAAAAAGAAAATTATCCACTGAAACCAGTTTCTAAAGCAGAAGATTTTTTTTACACGATTGGCCTTCCGTAGCAGAAATCGCCAATAGTTGAAATCACCGAACATGCTCTGGTCTCCTGTTTCGAAGGATGGCCGACTTGTCAGTTTAGCTCAGTTGTTAAGACAGCCGCCTAGCAATCACTAGGTCGTGATTTCAAATCACGGTAGGGAAATGTTAATTTTATATATAGATTTGGTTTAATGTTACGACGACGTGATTGTCAAAACAATGAAGTGGTTATGCTTCTAAGTTTGGTGAGGATTGTTCTTGTTATGGGAGGAAAACAAAGTCAACTCCAACTTGGACTGGGTTTGACACAAAAGCCAACTTAATACAACTAAGAATTGACTGGACTGGACAGATAAAACACATATGAGGTGGTAGTTAAAGTGATCGTAGGGAAAAAGTCATGAAAAAAAGAAGAAAAAGCTCATAATGTGCGGAAAGAATGTCATAGAGGAAAAGGAAAAGTTGACGATGAAAGTCGTACATTATGACTTTATCACGGTCTCCTTCACAATAATCAATATGAATTAAATAAATAAAAATATTATTTTACTGAAAAAAAAAAAAATCTGACTTTCTTTTCTTAGACTGGTGGTTCCCAACCTTTCGAGTCATTCCTCACTTTTATCAATAAGATTACTAGATTCCCCCCCCCCCTAGCTTCCATTTATTAAGTTGTAACACAGAATATTTTCAAATAATAACTTTATTTTACGTATAATTAGACAGCTTCATAGTAAGAATGTGTTTAATTATATAATTGTACTGCTTCTGTGTATTTGTTACTAAAAGAAAGCAAGCGATAATAATTAGAACACATCATTTGAAATTCTAATTTATTACAAAAAAAAGAATTGCTATCGTAACTGATATACACATCAATGTGATCTTAAGTTCTTCGACTTGTGGGTCTATTAGTGAGAGCAGATCTTAAATCATTCTCAATTTGGAGCTTATTTTGAGCCGAGTTCAACTTAAGTGCAGAAAAGCCTATCTCTAGACTGGACTTTTATTTTTACCTAGCCTTATCCCCCCCCCCTTGGACTACCCAAATTCCCTCCTGGTTGGGAACCACTGTCCTAGAGCGTACATTATGACTTTATCACGGTCATCGTAACAATAGTTCTATAGATCATTGGCTATTTTAATTGCATTAAATCAATGCTAAGCAGACATTTCTTGAGCGATAAACTAACTTTAAAATAAACGTGTTTGTTTGGTTTTATGATTTAAAAGAGAAAGTAATAAATGGATCATTTATTTTTACAAGAACAACTGACAAAATTTTCGAAGTCATAAAACAAAAAGTAAATAATAAACTCAACAATAAGTAAATCAATGTGAGGGCCGAGGGAGGCGGAAAATAAACAAGATTGTTAAAGCTTGGAAGGACACGAGGTGAAAATATTTTCTTGAATGATTTCCGAACTCATCTTTTATACCGCACTCAGTCTTTAAATAGTTAATACGTCTTAAAGCCTTTGACTTTGACAGTGACAGCATTCCCATTCATTCATTATATATTTTGACAGCTACAACACGTAAATAAATGTTGATTTTAAAATATCTATATTTGAAACATAAAAATCATGGCCGAATCTGACAATTATTCTAGATAGACTCCTTCACAACACAGCGAACCACAACAACCAAAAGCGATGTCGTCATCAGTCAGGAAAACATAAATAATTTATCACCATCTCTCTCTCTCTCCTCATTTTTACAACATCTCATACTGAAAACACACAGTAAACAACCTTTCTTGGGTCATAAAATACAAAAATGGCAATTTAATTTTCATGTCAAGATTTCTTTACAAAAATAATCTTTAGAAAGTCATTTTTTCTCTTAGGTTTTTATTTTTGTTCAATGTTTATGATAAAACTCTGAACTGATCGTTTACACCTCTCTCCAAAACTATCCCAATTCCAAATTATAATTAGTACTAGTTTACCCGTCCCGTCAGAAATGACTGCATGTGGAATATTTTATATACGTAGAGATAGTGATTTGCGATGCAGTGAGTAGGCTAGGAGATATTTCTGTTGATCACAAAATAATTTTTTATATTGTTTTTATTACTTTTTACATTTTTTATTATTCTTTAAATTCAGCATTTTTACTACGTCATCAGAACATGAAATTTCTATTTACTACGTCAGCTGCGTCCCTTAGGGTGACGGGAGTAAAAACACACATTGCTAATTATGTGTGGATGGAGGGGTAATTTCACTGATTTTTTTAATATTTATTCAGGAAATTTCAAATTTTCTCTTAGAAACAAACCAACTGTCGAAAGAATACATAAATAAGGCTTAATGATAAAAAATAAAGAATGGTTTTAAAGAAACAGAAAAAGCAATAAGTAGTTAATTATCTTATCAGCAAAACACACTGATAAATGAGAGTATCCAATTAATTTAAATATTTCATTTGTTCATAATTGTTGCTGTAGAGGCGTGTGATATTAGTTTAAGTTTTATATCTTCTTCACTGGAACTTGGGCTCAAAGTGCGTCTTGAAAATTGAGCGTAGTCTGCGTAGAGTTTGACATTACAGAGTTCAACAAAGAATAGGGTCGTAAGGTTAAGGTTATTTGGGAGTCTCTTCAAAATACGCAGAGTTAAAGGATTTTAAAACTTCATTAATGTCTTCATGGCGTAGAAGTGGTAATTAATTAAGCAACTTTAAACTTATTTTCACCGAAAAATATTAACTAACCCAGAGTCTTAAATTTAAGACTTAAATGTGTTAGCGCATTACATAAAAAATAAATAAATTGAATTCCGATGTGTAACTATTTTGAAATTTTACTGCAGCTGGTACTACTGACTGCTTATGTGTAACACTAAACAGTGGAATTGAAACGGCTCTATGGTCTTTTTAGTTTTCTTTTACCAGCCTGAGAGTAAAAAGAAAAAGAAAAAAAAAAAAAGAAAAAAAAACGAAAGACGTTTGCCTTGCAAATATAGTCGACCATCAAAAAAATATAAATAAAGAAGCAAATTATTTCCATTTTGGAAAATAAACGGCTTTAGTTTAATTGTTAAAAATAAACAAAAATCAATAATCGGACATGTTAGTGGGCCTGGCTGAGCTTGTTTTCATTTTTTAGTTAAGAAGAATTGGTTAGTGCAGAGTGGGTGACCCTTCCTTCCATTAACAACAAACAAATGAATGGGCAGTTTTATTTCTTATAGAAAGAAAAAATGGGAATAAGATCATTGTGGTGATCTAAACATATTCCCCTATCACACAACACATAATGCGCCCCTTGGAGTCAATTTTCTTCAGTTTTTCATTATAAATGTATATTCCCTTTTCATCGCATTTTCAGGTCTGACCTTGTAAAATTTATTCGTCATCATAACAGTGTTATGATAACACCTTTTTTTTTTATTTAATTAATTTGAAATTTTTACCAAAAAGTTAATGTAGATTAAAAATTAAAAATAAACTACAATATTCGAAAAATCGGACTGCGCTAAATTTGTGTTGTGAAAAACAACGGTCAGAAATTTAGTTGCGATTATTTTCAATTTCCATCGGCATCACCTTCCTTCCATCATCTCCAATCTCTGTATTTAGAGACGTACAAATCGATTTAAAACATAAGATAACCTTTTATTCGCCGTTGCCTGAAAATAAAAATGATAAATCCTACCAATTTCTAATGGAAAAAAGGCTTTGAAAATTGTTGGAAATAAATAGCGCATTTTTTTTTTCTTTACTTGTTTTTATATTTTACAATAAGGTGATCACGTGTCCAAACACACCTCCCTCTCGTATCATGGTATTATTACCAAAAGGTTTTCATTTGTAAATTTGGTAGGTTTTCGTGCATTTTATGTTAAATTTCGTCTGTTAAAGTTTAGTATTAGTTTCTGCAACCTCGAGAAAATGCCGTCAGTATCAAATATTCAAATAAAGCGCTTTCATAACAAGCCACGTTATCAAAGAACGAATGGGATATGTTTTGTTTGCGAAATAGCGACGTGAAGTAGTCAGTCATCTAGAGATGTAGTAGCAGCAGTAGTAGTAGTAGAGCAACCGAGCAAAACGTAGGATAGGATGAGATCATGAGAAAGTCTCATTCATTAAATAAAAATTACTTACCTTGTTTAAAGTCGTGTAACATATTGTCCAATTTGTGGTCATCAAAAACAAATAATACTGGATGATTATAAAATTTACAAACTGCTTTCAGTGGTGTACAATCATCAGGGTCAAGTAGGGCGAAGTCCTTGATATTTAGAATAGCCACGATGTTGTCCCGTTCTCGATCATAGACAGGTACTCGTGTGTAGCCCTGTTTCATAGTCTCAGACACGGTTTCAAAGTCAAGAATGGTATTAAGTTCTAACATGAAAACATCTGACATTTTGGTCATAGCATCTCTCACAGTTTTTTTTGTGAGGGCCAGCGCACCTGAGATAATGTCCACCTCTTCGCATTTGAGATCTTTGGCCAGTCGAATGAGTTGCTGCAGTTTCTCCCGGTTGTAAACCTGACCGATTTCTTCGCCCAGGATCTTGTCTAATATTAGACTGACCGGAAAGGAAAGGGGGAATGTAATAACCATGAAAATACGAGTGATCCAAACGGTCCGAGCCCCGACGGCCAGACCGTGGCGAGAGCATATCGCTTGAGGGACGATCTCGCCGAATACTACAATACCGACAGTGGCTGTAATAATAGCAAATAACCCACTGCCGGTCAAATCATCCATAAGAATTGTCAACGTGTTGTTTACTAGAACATTGCCCAAAAGTAAAGTGCAAAGTAGGAAATTTCCTTTTTCACGTACAGGACGTATGGTCCTCGCATAGCGTTTTTCCGATTTAGACCCAGATTGTTCAATGATTTGAAGTTCAGTCTTGTCCAGGGACATAAGACCAAGGTTGAGGCCGCTGAATAGTCCAGATAATAATAAAAGGAAGATTATGAGGCTGATCTGCAACCAGACTGGTAGCAAGGTCTGTTTAACAGGCTTTGGTTCGGTCTTGAGTCGAAGCCACGAGTCGTTACCCTGGTGGACCCACTTGTCTAAAGTGCCAGAGCCCGTAGAACTATCCGGGTCTTTGACACACAAGTAAAAATATTCCTCACTGGGCAATAACTTATTAAGAGTGACAACATAAATGACTGATTGAGTGTCGTTTGTCCCGGGTCTTTCAGCCGTATATGTGGTGGTCCTTTTGAAATCATCGCATGGCGTGTCCCTGGCTTCATTTTTTGTTGTGAAGGAGATTCGTGTATTCCCCGACAGACCCTGGCCAATCAAACGAATTCGTTGATCTGTTCCAGAATATAATATCTGCGTGTAAGTACTGTCTTTGTTAATCGTTTCGCCTTCAACCACAACCGCTTGTACTCGCGGCACCTGCGACTCGGCCAGAGCCGAGTGCAGGAGGCAAAAAAATATCAGGAGAGTGAAGTTAATGCCATGGTCGTCCAACGAAGTGGCCATGTTCTTTGGCACGATTCCGGAAGTTTAGGTTTTGTCAATCAAGTCCCCCCCACTCAAATCAGGAAATGCGCATGCTCAGAGGTTTATGTAAACTTCCTGCCTAGCATTTGGTGATTACTTGTCCCATTAACGCTATATTTAAAAAGGGTGCATGTCTCAATTTTTGCTCGTTCGAGAAGGTGTGTTGCTGTTACTATTGTGAATGATAGTAAAATAAACATAAGAAAGAACAGAACAAATAACTGATATGTACTTAATAGTGATGAGGACAGTCAAGTAAGAGGAAGGTAATAAAGGAGAGCATTTAATTGAATCCAAAGCGTAGCTACTGGTAGTGATAGAACTAGGAGGAGAGATGAAGAGAACGCCAGTCGGATAAATAAGGAGAGGAGGAGGAACTAGATGAACATCAGAGACTATTGATGCATTATAGATGAAATGTAAATATTCTGAAAATAGGCTCATGTCTGCATCTCAATGAATATGTATACATGGCAAGGATTAAATAGTCTGCTCTAAGGCCCAAAAGAGTGCCAAATCAACATAGCTTCTTTTTTAAAGAAATACGTTCATATATTATGAGCAACAGCAGTTGTTACCCTTTCATTTGACAGAAGTAGTTGGTATTGGATTTGCTGGAAATGTGCCAGCTTTTTTTTTCTTTACTCGGGGTGTTTATTCCTGTCCTTGGTAACAAAGCTAAATATTTTAATTAGTGTTATTAAAAATAACAATTAAAAAGTTACATCCCATTATGTGGTTATAAAAAAAATTTGAAGGTGACATTTAGAGTCTTTTCAGAAAAACATAATTGAAATAATTACTCAGTGGTAATTTTTAAATAAAGAGTTTTCATTTTGTACTTTAATATGAAAACAGTTAAATATGTAAAAATACAAAAATTTTGTTGAGGAAAAATGAAATTCTGGAGTAATTCAGTAATATGTTCTGGTGCTTTTGAATCCTATGACCTTGGAAGTAAGACATAACATTCTGCTTGAACTTGGGTTGTATAGTCATCATAAAAAGGAATAAGGAATTTAAAGTTGACAGAGTTTTCACTGCCAATTCTTTTCAGATGGCAAATTACTTATATCTGTTTGATGAGAGTAAGTGTGAAACTTTTATTTAGATTATTCTAAATTTGGAACTACATTTTGGTTAAATGTTTATTGAACCAAAATGTAGTTCCAAATTTAGAATATTTCAGACAATTAACCTCTTCCACGTAAGTAATTTAAAATCATTTGGTAATGAAAAGTAAGCTGATATATAATGGCATTTAGATAGTAAAACCTACTAACAATGTTTTCAAATTTACTATTGTTTTAACAACAAAATCTTTGAATGATAAATTTACAGTAATTATAGATCAAGGAATATTCACCTATTCAGAAATATTCTTCAGTTGGTGATATGAGAGAAATAATTGGAATTTGAGAAAAAATAGTTTATTTAGATTTTAATAAATATCAACCATAAATCATCCTTCATCCTATTGAAGGAAGGGAGATAAAAAAGTTATGAACATCAAATTGCTGTTACATAAGTATAAGTCAAAATTAACAGGTCTGATTAGTCACTCAATAGAAACTGTCATGCGACCAACGTCTTTTGGTAACATGCCGGGTTGGGGGTGATCAATTAAACAATTGGAAAAAGGGGTGATCAATGAATAAGTTACTTCTCTCACATTTGCTGGGCAGTGATCAAATTTAAAAAAAACAAGTGTGAACACTGCCAGACACAAACTAAGGGATCAATTTAGCAAAAACTTACATTGCAAATTGACCCCCCCCCCCGCTAAACATATGTAGGGGGTGAATTTTCAAAAAACAAACCGTTTTTTGTAGACATAATAAGACATTGCAGCCTGTATGCGTGATACATAAATACATATATACATGTTACATCTTAAACATATTTATTATCATTGAGATAAGCCTTGATGCATTTCGCCAAGTTTCATTCAGCATCTTCAGAAGCTCTTTTGCAGTGCAGAAAACTTGTGTGTGTGCAATCGAATGATAATAAATATATTTGAGACATAACACGCTTTTCTCAATCTTTCATTTCCACATTGTCAAATTACCTCTACCATTTTGTCAGATTACCTTACATCCACATAACCAACATACATACATACATACATACATACATACATACATACATACATACATACATACATAGCTAGCCAACCAGACCAACTTGAAAACTGAAGAAACCTATGTTGACTGTTTTGGTTGACAGTATATTATTTTCTATCAAAAATAACCACCATGGATTTCTTTTTTTCAATTTATCTATGATTTTTCGTAGTTATTCCGCATTTAAGGAGAGACAGATTATTTGAAAATATAAATTCTTTTAATTGTTTAAAAAGAGCAATAAAGAGTTTTATTTATAAATAAACAATATATATAAACAGGTCTGGTTAGTCACTCA
>VCCN01000428.1:321755-331859 GCA_006491835.1 Architeuthis dux | reverse complement strand
AAGATTCTATCATTTTAGACACGGGTGGACAAATTGAACTCAAAATGACTTGGGTCTGGCCTGACCATGTGGTGGCATGGTAAAACCAATTTTTAAAAAATGAAAGAATTGGTGCCAACTTGTCTGGGCTGGACATATCAAATGCAGGTTATCAAGTAAATTTCATTCGGAAGAAAAATCCTTGTGTCTACTTAGCTTGCTGACCAAAAGCCACAAAGAATATTTGACGGAAAGTTTAAGGTGGAAACATATCTACCCATTATAGACAAGTCATGCTCAGCTCTTTCTCATTGCATTGAAGCATATAAAAATGTTCATTCATTGTTTGGTTACCTGGTTGATTTTTCAACAATGATTGATGAAGACATTTCAACAGCAGCAGCAGCCAAGTTTCAGTAGATTTACTCAGATGACATCGAGCCTGAATTTGTGCCAGAAATTCTTCACTTTAAAAACTTTGTTGAATTCAAGTACAAGCATGAAACATTGCAAGCTTCTCATATCTACACCCTTGTAGTAAACAATAGATTAACTTCTACACTCCATCATTTTGAAATAGAACTATGGATTTACTTGTGTTTAATGGTAACTAATGTGACTGGGAGAGGAGTTTCTCCAAGATTAAACATCTAAAGAATGTACACAAACCGACAATGGAACAAGAACGACTAAACAGACTAGCTCTCATGGAAATTGAAAATTATGTTCTCAACAACTTACAATTTACTTATGTTGTGGAGAAATTTGATATTAAATATTTCTTACAAATAATTCACAAAGACAAAAGTTTATGCACACCTGGAACTAAACTTTGTGTTTCCACCTTTAGCAAGTATTACAGCTCCCATGGGATCACAGTTTAGAATAAGTTTTATCCCATTTTATCCCATTTTTCATAGCAATATTGTTCCAGTTCTTGAAGATTTGTGGGTTTTCTCTCATACACAACCATCTTCAATTCCCCCAAGAAAGGTTCTATGATGTTGAGATCTGGACACTGAGATGGCCATTCTAATACTTTGATTTTGTTTGTCCATTTTTTAGTAATTTTTGCCATATGTTTCAGGTCATGATCTCGTTGGAATATCCAAATTATGCTTATTTCCAATTTTCTTATAAAATTTCCTGATTTTGATCATTATTCATTTAGCCATTTACTTTGATAAGCTGATCACAGCCTTTGGCACCCATGCACACCTAAAACATCAGTGATTCACCTCAATGCTTTATAGTTGGGATGGTGAACTTTTCTTGGTATGATTGGTTTACTTCATGCCAAATAAAATGTTTTTAATTATTCCCAAAAAGTTCAATTTTGGTTTCATTGGCCATATCATTTTATCCCCAAAAGTTGTAGGTTTGTTATGGTGGTCATTGGAAAATTTTAGGCAATCAGTTTTGTGTTTATGTCTCAGGTATGGTTTCATCCTTGCCCCTCTCCCAACTAGCCAAACTTTGTGGCATCTTATATTGTTGGTGGAGATAGCGATAGCTGCAACTCGTACTGATGCCTGAAGATTGGATGATGTAACAAAGAGTTTTTCTTGCCAATCAAGCTTAGTGTCTGGGGTGTTACTTTGCTTGGTCAGCCTGATCTTGGCTTTCCGCTTATTTAGTATCGAATTGGCATTTTTAGGGCTTGGAATATGTTCCTGTATGACTTGCCTTTCTTGTGCAGCTTGACTACCATCATCCGTAGATCATTTCTTTAGTTTTATCCATGATGGTAAATGGAAAAATTAAACAATACATTTATAAGAAAATATTAAGCATTTTTGAAAGCAGGGGGTGGACAAAATTACAAATTGCTCATGGATGTTTATATGGTTTTTATTTTCATATTTACCTTCCATTAAATGTGTGTAAGGAGGCATACAAAGACATTATGGAATGAGTGCTTATACTTTTGTCCCTACCATGATATTAAAAATGTTATTTTAACTAAAAATATGCTGTGTTCGGGTTCATATTAACAATTGAAATGTACATAATTAACACATGGGTAGATATTAAGAAGATAAATGATAAAAACTTTAAGTAGAATACACTGAAATGTAATACTGTAAAACCTGAGGGTGTGCATAAAGTTATGACCACAACTGTATATATCTATATGTATACATGTCTGGTTAAATATGATGGACTAGGAACATCTTGTTAATTCTTCTTGTTTCTGTACAAGAGAACATATGTTTGGATCCATGGTGTGTAGTAATTGTCCAAAAGTGTTATCATACTGAGTGCTTTTGGCTAAACAATTAGCCATTTTTGAGGTCTTTGACAATTCCTCAATTATTTAATCACTGTGTTTAGCCATTAATGTGTTCATCAGGGTCGGATTGGACTGCCGGACGACCATGCAAAATCCCAGCGGGCCGGTCAGTCAGAGGACCAGTGCCACCTAGTCAGTAGGCTTGTTGTCCTCAAACTGTGTGCTGCGTTACAATAGTGTACTGCATAAATTTTTCCAAATATAAACATGTATTTTGAGTCTTGAATGTGTCCTGTACCTGTCTTATGTATGTCCCACTTCCACCACAGAGTTATCAATCTAGTGGTTTTGTCACAAGATTTGATCTTTTTAACCACAGATGAAAGGACAAAGGGGTTATGGGTACGTATATCAGTAGGCAGATATAAAAGTTCATTGACTACAGTGATGTATTTTGTCTAATTCATTTCATTTTTACAGTTGGTGTGCCACATAAGTCAAATTTATTTCATAGTGGGCCATCATCAGGGCCATATTAACATAGGCACAGCCTAGGGTTTACGAAAAAAAAGTATAACCGTTTTTAGAGAATAATAATAGTCAGAAGATTTTACAAGCATTGCATTTTTGTAATGAAGTATGTAGGAATTTTAAAAAATACCTATGGAGAAAGGTGAGAATGAAAAGAAAAGAAAATGAAGATTTTGATAACAATGAAGGGGAAAGGTGTGCCATGTATAAACAAGAGATGATATACTAAAATGAGGTGATGAAATCAGGGATTTCTGATAAACAGATGCCCAAAAATTGGCTAGAGAAGGTTATTCACTATGCCTTCACATGTGCCCCTCTGCTGAAAAAAGGTGGGGTAGGGATTGCTTTTACCTGGAATATCACCATATATCGAATTGGCTGGCAGAAATCCCTCAGATCAATGACAAATTCTAATAAAATCCATTTGAGGTACAATGAGGCAGGCAAACATCATTGAGTTAAGCCATGTTTTCAAAAACATCTAGAATCCAAATTGGTGGCACTGGTATAAATTAAAAATCAGAACTAACATTAACAGCAATGTAGAAATAAATTGAACATTTAAAAATCAAAATTTGTTTTGTTTCCTCCGTGCCCTTTTGTAAATGTATATTAAAAACCTTTAAATTCAGAAATGGCCTCAACTAAGGTGACTAAACATTGCGTTATTTGTGCCCTTTCATAAACTCAAAATAAACACATTTACATTGCCTTTAAATTCAGAAATAATTTCAACTACGGTGAGTAAACATTGTATTATTCAAATCAATGCTTGTGTTGCAGTGTTACGGATACTAAAACTCCCGAGATTCTAGATGTTTTTAGATAATTAATTTGGGACTCTAAACTAAAAGATTTGAAAAATGTTGATTTTGCAAAGCCTCATCAAATATTTAAAACTGAACTACTGAAATATAATAAATGTTTTATTATTCTTGTGACTCCCTGGTTTTTACCTAAATGTTATTACTTCACTTTTTTTCAATTTGGTGAACTGCAATTGTAAAAAAAAAAGAGCGTAGTAATCTAACAGGTTGAGGGCTTGCACAAGGGTTTTGGAGTAGGCTGGATTTAGCTCCCACAACGGTTGTATCATTTATTGTAGTAATTTATAGTAGTATTTTATAATTGTAATGATTTTATATTTTCTAGCTATTTATAATAAACATTTAACATTTCAGATATTTTTTGTTGTTGATTTTTATTTCGTAATAATGCTGATATTATGGAACTGACATACCGGAATTATAACCCCCCCCCCCATTAAAAGAGTTGTAATATCGGCCTTGTTTTTAATGAGGGATCTATAGAACTTGAATCAGTACTGTCACCTAAAACATGTTTACACTTAATGTTCAGATTCTAATCTATACAATTATGGGTTTATGGGGACTTTTACAATCTATATATTGTCACGAAATGAGTTTATGCAAAGGTGGCTGGTAAACACACCCCTACTTAATATTGACCTTAAAATATGTTTTAATATCCATTTCATATAGCCCCAAAATGCCCCTATTATTAGTAATAATTCAAAATTTCCTCAGGGACTTACAGCATACCAAACCCCAGCTGTAGAGGCTCACTACGCTTGCCAGAATCATAGCCTACATCAGTGGTTCCAAACTTTTTCATTACCAAGAACCCCTTTTATTTAAATGAATTTTACCTCGGACTCCAGGCTTTTGAAAGATCTGCCTACTCGACAAGCCAACAGACTCAAAGGATTGCCCAATCCACAAGCTCACGGACCTAGAATACTGTATACAATAACAGGCCGATTTTTAGATATATGCCTGGTCCATTTTGGGATCCCAATCTGGCCCTGGTGTTCATGCAATGTTTTGAGTGTATTCTAAGTTGGGAGGGGTTTCAATTGCAAAATACATTCAAAATTCTCTGACCCTGGCCAAAGAAGATTTTATTTAGTGTGTGTCTGTGTCTGTGTTAGAAACCTGAATCTGTATATTTATAGCTTATAACAATAATAGTTTATCTCTGGTACTTTTGAAATCATCCTGATTCACTATCTGATAACCATTTTCCCTGCCAATTTTTAAGTTTGCAAAATAATACTTCCTAGTAAACCTGAAAGAAGAGTTAGGTAGAACCTATTATAGACCAAAGAAGCAAAACTGAACAAGAATAATACAAGCAATGACATTCAGTTTCCTATGATATTTGACTCATTACTATATATAAGTATGTATAAGTATATATAAGTATGATTAATAAATGAAATACTATTCTCATCTATTATGATAATCTATTAGAAACCATCAACCAAAGCTGTCACTAAAACTGTCAACATAGGTTTCTTCAGATTTTAAGTAAGTCTGGCTGGCTGGCTATGTATGTATGTATCATGTGTACAGGCTGCACCAATGGAGCTCTAGAGAGCTAAAGATTTAAACATTTACTCCTTATTATGTCTAGAAAAAACATTATTTTTGTGTTTTGAAAATTCAAATAGGTTTTTAGTTTTTAAAAATTCAAAATAGGTTTTTAGTGAGTGTTCAATTTGCAATATAAGTTTATGCTAAATTGATCCCATAGTTTGTATTTGGCAGCATCCACACTTGTTTTTTGAAAATTCGGATATTTTTAGTGATCACTGCCCAACAAAAGTCATTCATTGATGACCCATTTTTCCAATTTTTTTATTTGATCACCCCCAAGACGGCATGCTGCCAAAAGACATTGGTCACATGATGGTTGCTATTGAGTGAGTAACCAGACATGTTATTCTAATCTATGATGTTGTAGCAGTTACAGTTGTTTGACTGTGGGGGATGGTGATATACAGGCTGCAAGTCTCTCAAAGCCTTTTTAGTGCTGAACAAATGAAATGTTTTATCCTCTACACATAATTGTGATTGTGTATATTGAATCCTTGATTGGTGCTAAAGAAACGATATTGCGATTTGCAATATTAATAAAGAAAGAGAAGCAAGTAGAGATATTATCTCCCTTGGGAAACTTTCATCACAATAATCTTTCTTTTATTGTTTGTGTACAGAGAACAAAACAGCACAAGAGTTCTGCACTTTTATAACAAAAGATTTATGTCATTTGGAATATTTGGTCATTAGAGTATTCAATCTGATATATATACTTACAAAACACTTGTACATGTATGGGAACACAACTGTATGCACATACACATATATGCACATAAAATTATGGTAGCCCTAAAGGATCTAAAATCGATAGAATTTTATTCTCTTTTGTGAGAAATTAAACAAACTAAACAAAAGCTTATTTTTGATTTTTGAATGTCATACTTTTGAGTCCTCATGAACATGGGTATGTGTGTATGTGTGTGTGTGTGTGTGTCCGCATCTAGTATAGTATATGAGTATTATTTATGATTATTAGACATATGCTAGTCGGAATGTTGTGGCCTGCTTGGCTATGTTCGTTCATGTGGTCACAGATCGCACTACAGGTTAATCTGCGAGAGAGTGTGGTAGCGGTTTGACCAACATATGATTTGGATGTTTTTGTATCGTGGGGGATGCAGTCACCTAATAGGCAAAAGAATTCATAAATGATATTGGTTTTATTTAATGGAGATTTTTTGGCCACCAATATTAGTTATGATACAATTGAATATTTTTAAATATTTTGTAATAGATGATTAGTTTTATATGTTTATTATGTTCAACTGGAGATGTGTGTCTGTGTATATGCACTAAATAGCTGTTTCATCTTGTTTATACAGTTGTGATCATAAGTTTATTGTAATGAAATACACTCTTGTTGGTTGTGTGTGTTCGTGTGTTCGTGCATTTTGGGGCGTACGTGACCAGGGGCCCATATCGTATTACCGGGGCTGGAACGAGGTCGGAACAAAAGAAAATGCGTTCAACCAATCAGGGTGGTTTTAAGGGTTACCATGATTTTAAAATCGCTGGCAGTTGAGTATCAGTCAGGGGGCGAACAGACAGAGCAACAGGTCAACAAGTGAAGAAGCTTCCCTCTTCACCCTGACAGATGAAGGGAGGGGAGTGTAGGAGGAGGAAACCAGGCACCCTGATTTTTGAACTGCTAGAACCTCTGTCCGTTCTTCAGTACAGAAACTCATTAGAATTTTAACTGAAGCAGAATTCGATGCCTCAAAGTGATCTGCACTGAAATCAAAGCTATCGACATTACATGCCCTACGTCATATCGCCAATTTTATTTTCCTGTCTGCAAGATATCTCCAAAAGTTCTCAATGAATGATGTGTGATACATACATACATATATACATACACAGCTAGCCAGCCAGACCAAATCAAAAACTGAAGAAACCTATTTTGACAGTTTTGGTGATAGTTTTAGTTGTGGTTTCTAACTATGCAAATAATGTTCAATGCACTGGTATTATGACTAGAGAGCCATCTACAGTAGATTGATATGGACAGTTATGGGGGCTTGGATGAGTTGCAGTGAGCGATAGTCCTCCAAATACACTTGTAAACCAGCCAGCCAGCCAGCCAGCCAGAAAACTGAAAACTGAATACTGAAAGAAACCCATGTTGACAGTTTTGCTGACAGTTTTAGTTGATGGTTTCTAATAAATTTACTCAGTTCAAGATAAACACCCAATAGAAGCCCTTAGAAATATGCCAGTTGGGCAATTAGTAGTCTATCTTATTTACTAGAATTCTGATCCATGTTAAGATGAGGATACTGGATTTTACAGCATTTAAATCTCTAACTAGTAAAATTGTACTATATGGTTTGCCTAATCTCCTTGTAATCATGGAATTATAAAATCTACCATACTTATTAGATATATCAATAAAGACAAGTAGTTTTGACATATTGTTGATTGAAAAGTCAATGATCTGAAAAGGTTTTGGGCTTATGTCTTACCTAAGAGTATTTGTATAAAGTAATAGAAATGATGAATCTTGGATTGAAATTGTTTTCTTTGCATTATTCACTAAGTGGTTTAGCATCTATACCACTCATACATAGCACAAAAATATAATGTCCATTCATTATCTTACTTAATTTGACTCACTGAATTATAATATCATAGACTTTTTACATCTCAGTTTGCTCTTTTGAATTTTGATCCAAGTTTCTCCTATTCAGTTTATGTTTAAATGTGGATACAGCCATTTATTTTTCAAGGGCTGTGTTTGTTCCTATGCTTCCTGTCATATTTAGCATTACAAATTTAGTCCTGAACACTGATTGCTATTGGAGGCAAGCTTTCATTGTATCCACAGAAGCACAACTTGCCTGTCAGTTAAATCCAAGAGACACTCAATTCTCATGAATTACAAAAAATTAATTGTTTCTCATAATGCATAATCCAATGCAGTTAACTAGTCACTAGATTTCTCTCAATCTATTGAATACACTATTGAACACACACTATTGAACACACCAGTGACGATTCTAGTGTTTTGTTCCTTATGGAAAGATGTTCATGATTAACAATCAACTCAGTTGACAAGTCATCAAACTGATCCAGTGCATTTCATATTCTCATAAACCAACAAAATGAAGGAAAAAACATTGGTTTCTATTTATATCATGAGTTAATTGATTTTCCTACAACTTTCAATACTTTCTGTTTGATTTGTTCATCTGATTGACTCCCATAAACCCCTGTTCACACACGAACATGTACTGACATACACATAGACACATGCATGAACACACATACTCTTTATTTTCACAAATTAATCACATCACTTGTATGAAAACAATGATGTTATTATTCACTGAATTGATGATGTGATATTTTTATAACCAACCATTTTTTCTTCAATGTATTGGCCAACTTTATTCTTGCACAGGGCTAATGGCTGCTTTATTTTGTTTTCTATGATCACTATTTACATCTATATTTTCCCATCCCAAACTCTGCATAATATAATTTCTCACTTCCTTTCATTTCCAGTATCCAAACAGTATCAACAAAACATTCACCATTTTTGAATTACTGCAGATGGAAATAGCAACAATGAGGGCTGTTCATACTGATCACTGAAGGCAAACGCTTTCCTAAAATATCAGCAAACATTTGAGCCTCTAAAATTAACAATGATGATTTTTCGAGTCCAGCTTTAAAGCACTGCGTAATGAAATTCCTCTGGCTCTGGAACTGAATATTTTTGGTGGTTGGATAAAAAAAGAACAGACAGAAAACAAGTTTAATTCCTACCCAAAATAAACTATGCAACAAGAATGCACCCTTAAAAAATAGAATTGAAAAAAAAAAAATTATCTCTGATTCTTTGTGTAAGCATACTCAATACAAGTTCAGAAATAAAATGGGTTAATTATATACCGTATATGCCAGACTATAAGGTGAATGGTTTACAAGGGTATTTGGAGGACTATCGCTCACTGCAACTCATCCAAGCCCCCATAACTGTCCATATCGAGCTCCTGTAGACGGCTTTCTAGTCATAATACCAGTGCATTAGACATAGTGTATTATTTGCATAGTTAGAAACCGTCAACCAAAACTGTCAAAATAGGTTTCTTCATTTTTTGATTTGGTCCAGCTGGCTGACTATGTATGTATCACGCGTACAGGCTGCACCAATGGAGCTAAAGGGCTGAAAATTTCAACAACTACTCCTTATTATGTCTAGGAAAAACGTGGTTTTGTTTTTTTTAATTCACCCCCCCATAATATGTTTTTAGTCGGGGGTTCAATTTACAATGTTTATGCTAAATTGATCCCTTACTTTGTGTCCACTTGTTTTTTTGGAATATTCAGACTTTTTTAGTAATTACTGCCCAACAAAAGGTGAGATAAGTAACTTATTCATTGATCACCCCATTTTCCAATTTTTTAATCACCCCTTAAACGGCATGCTGCCAAAACACATTGGTCATATGATGATTTCTATTGAGTGACGAATTTAAAAACAAATTAAATGTCCATCTTATATACTGGCATATACAGTATTTAATATTTAGAAATTTTTTGTGAGACTATTGAACGGCAACAACTGAGCGGGGACAATTGAGTGTGGGTACAATTGAGCATGAGCCAATTGAGCGGAGTTAGGACTGGTGTCATTGTTATGCATCAGTATTCCCTTACTACGGCTGATGCATAATAGCGACACCAGTTCCAACGCAACAGGCAAGCAAACCAAAAATATTTCAGTGAAAAAGTCCTGTGATTCATACAAATAAAAGTAAAATGAATTTTTCACGTGGCGTATCTATGAATAAAACCCTATTTTTTATTTTCAACATTTATCATTGTGTGTTTGAAAAACCAAATGACTGAAGGTAGAGTATATATCCGTGATATGTCCTCTGCTCAATTGTCTCACACTCAGCTGTACATGCTCAATTGTATCCACACACAATTGTACCCACACTCAATTGT
>VCCN01000428.1:294677-307318 GCA_006491835.1 Architeuthis dux | reverse complement strand
GGACCTTTTAAAATCTTGATAATTTTTTCTCTGAAGGTAAATATTGCTAAAACTAATTTAATGTTGTTAAACATTTATCTCATATTTGTTTTTATTTTCTTTACAAGAGTATCATATTCTGTACTTTATAGAGTAGTTAGCTACAATGAAATATGTTGTGTCGCTAATAATCAAGCATGGATAAATTTTAATCTTTGATTGTTGTATTTATTTAACACGTCTTTGATATGTGTGGTACCATCTGGGGATTAATTAATCGCATTAATCAAGGGGAACCTGTTCAGTTCAGTTAGGTAGATTATAGAACCCATAACGTAGACCAAACACATCCTTCTAGCATGTGTGTGTATGTTGCTTATGTGTATGTGTCTGTGACCTTTTTGCATTTGACCTTTTTGCATTGGACATTTTTGCATTGGACATTTTTGTATTGGACGTTTTTGCATTGGATGTTTTTGCATTGGACATTTTTGTATTAGACATTTTGTTCATTGGACCTTTTTGCATTGGACGTTTTGTACATTGGACGTTTTGTTCATTGGACCTTTTTTCATTGGACGTTTTGTTCATTGGACATTATGTAACCAATAAAAAATAATAGTCTGTACTTTGTTACCTAGGAATGTTTGGTTGACAAAAAACAGGTGTGGTTAGACACTCAATAGAAACAGTCACATGACCAATGTCTTTTGGCAAGCATTCTAAGGGAAATTATGAATCACCACCACCCATATATGCTGTGTTGGGGGTGATCAATTAAAAAATTTGAAAAAGGGTTGATCAATGAATAAGTTACTTCACTCACCTTTTGATCATTAAAAGAGTCTGAATTTTCAAAAATCAAGTGTGAATGCTGCTGGATACAAACTAAGGGATCAATTTAGCATAAACTTACATTGCAAATTGAACCCCCCCCAACCTATTTATGGGGGTAATTTTCAAAAAACAATAAAAACGTTTTTACTGGATATACTAAGGAGTAAATGTTTTAATTTTCAGCCATCTAGCTCCATTGGTGTGGCCTGTACACATGATAGATAGATAGATAGATAGATAGATAGATAGATAGATAGATAGATAGATACATACATACATAGCCAGCCCAACTTAAAAACTGAAGAAACCTATGTTGACAATTTTGGTGACAGTTTTGGTTGACAGTTTCTAATAAATAAAAATCTGAAGATGAAGCTGCCAGTTCAAAAGAATAGGTCCATGATCATTCATATCTTATTCTAATAGTAGAAATTGGGAAGTATCTTTTTTTTTCTATGAATTTGATGAGAAACATTTAAAAATTAAATTATTGTGCTTCATTTTCTTTCACAATTCAATAACTTTTCTAATTAACACCTTTCTCAGGGTTGCCAGATTTGGCCAGGAGAGGAAATAATCTGGGTTTTATCTCAGAGACTTACCCAATGCAAGCATTTATTTCATAATTTCTTATGGTGACCAGTTCCTTATTTAGTTTGTGAATAGTCTTCGTTTAGTAAATTTAAATAAAAAAAATTATGCAAAATATTGTTTTATCATTTTACCTACACTAATTTGGACAATCTTTAACACAGTTTTTAAAATGAAAATTATGGATATATAAATATAATTTTATACACAACATTGGAGTGGATAAAATGGCATAAGATTAATTTATGTACAAGAAAGTTTTGACCATATTACCTGGTTTAGTCTGACTAACGTGTGGTTAAATATTCTTATATCAAATAAGTAGTGAGGATTGACAAGTTAAATTTCTTATCTGTGGATAGGGTACTTTGTAGTCTGGTTTGAAATCAATTTTGCTTTTCCTTATGCAATGGACTTTCTGACCCCTCAAGTGTTTAACTATAACATTTAATGATTATTATTAATTTTTGTTACTATTGACCTTCATCTTAATTGTTGTTGCTTTATATCGCAACTAAATTCAGGTTTCCCTTCAGGAGTGAGTAAATAAATTAACAGCGTGGATCGGAAAAAAGAATAAGTTCCAGGTGAGAATCAAACTCACAACTCTCTATGCCAGAGGGTGGCTCGCTTAAGTCCAAATCAAACCCTTAAACTCATTCTCTATCCCAATCTCTTCATGCGCCATGAACTGGTAGTTCAGTATCAGTAATCCAATTTTATTTTATTTTATTTTATTTATTTTATTAGATGAAGTATTGTAAATTATTATTATTAATTTTTTGCTACTATTTATCTTCATCTTAATTGTGTTGCTTATTATCGCAACTAAACTCAGAGGCCAATTTCCCTTCAGCAGTGAGTAAATAAGAGCGAATTGGAATAAATATAATAATAATGATTTAGAATACTTCATCTAATAAAATAAACAAAATAAAATAAAATTGGATATAACATTTAAAACAAACTTGTAAGTACTTTAGGTTTACATAGCTAAGCCTCCACAATAATGGAGAATTGAATAAAGATCAAACTCTAACAATAGCTTGTGAAACGAATCTGCTAACCCTCACTCTGCTATAGGCACTGTTTGCAAGTACTGTAAGTACATTTTAATAACTAGAAAGCACTCGGAGAGTGCCTACCTATGCAAAAGCCGTATACTAACTAAAAACTGAATTAAAACGAAATATTAAAAAACAGGGGAGAGAACGCAATTCTCACAATATGTACAAATATTGAGTTACTTCCCTTGAAATTGAAATTTAGCATTTTTATTTACTGTTCGTTTTTAACCTATTTTCATGCAGAATAATACAAATATATCACAATCGAAAACAAATTTCGGGAAATTTAATCACTTCTTCTTTAGCCCCATGGCCCACTCTTCCACAAAATTTCATTGAAATTCAATGTACTTAAAGAATAGGTTATCTCCCTTGTGGAAAAAAGGCATTTTCAAGGGAGATAAAGGTGTAATGCCGTGAAAGAATTATTGACGGCGCATGCGCAACCGGAAGTTTTGATGGTGCTGTTTACAGCGGTCAGTGAAGGGAGAAGCTTTTCCTTCTTCGAACAACAACATGGGGCTTTTTGGCAAGTCACAGCAAAAAACTCCTAAAGATATGGTAAGTAATCAATCGACTACCAATCGATTACATGGAATGATTGATTCATCGATTCCTTTATTTGTCGAGTTTAAATTTGGGGGTATTTATTGAAACAAAAATAAAGTACCAAAGAAAATAAAAATAAAAGAAGAAAATCCTGACACAAGTAAAACGACAATGACGGCTGATGTAAAAGTTATTCTTTTTAATACTTGTCTTTAAATTAACAGAAAACTTTAGTTTAAATATTGACATGAACGATTATACGTTATTCATTTCAGTTTGAAAAGAGTAAAGTTTCTTTTTCATTGACTTGTCAATACTTTAGTGTTTTTTCAATGCATCGTCGGCATTTGAAGAAATTTGAAACTGAAAGTCAACAAAACAATTAGTTTTCATTACGGAATGAATTGAAATATGTCTTTTTCACTCCTCAGTTATTGTACCCAGGGTCGGATTAAGGTTGCATGGGCGCCCCTGGCTGTAATTCAAACAGGGGGCCATCCCATCAAAATGATTACTAGTGTAATCAAACATTTTATTGAATTGTAATTATATTAAATTTCATCACATCCACATACTTATTATTATTATTATTACATCGCACGTTTACGAACTTTTCGCATCGCAATTTGTTTCTGTTAGTGTTAACTAATTTTGAAGCACCCCTAAATATTGGGGGCCCCTGGCTTCGCCCCACCCTTAATCCGGCACAGATTGTACCCGAATGAAAACTTGTTTCTTTTGTTTTTTCTATAGCTTTATTGTCCCCTTTCTGCTTCCCTAAAACCCCTGTCACTATTCTCTTAACAGTGACAACGTTTTTTTTTTAAACCGCAAACTATTTTTAATAGCCCCAAGGAAGTTTTACAGTCTAATAGAAATACCTTCTCCATGTGGTCGGTTAATAAAAAGATTTAAATAGCCTAATTTTTTTGTTTAATATTGTTGTGATATTTAAAAATTAACTGATGACAAGCCATCGTCTCTACATTAAATTTGTTCACGAAACACCGGCATAAGTAAACTTAAACTAAGTTTTCACTTCGTGATCTTGACAACCAAGATCATTAACGGTCGTTACAGACTTGAGACTTGTCTTAAATTTATAGACTTTATTTAATTAATTTAGAATGCAGATCTGGATTATTGTGCTTTAGTTAAATTCTTGTTTTCACCTACTCTCGTTGGTAATGCTTTTGCTGTAGATTTAGATTTAAAGATTATAAGGCACAATAATGTAATGCAGGTGGTCCCGATTGTAAATTGTGAAGTTTCAAACCCAGAACCTTCGTTCACTCGGTGTGAAAAACGACACACAACTAAAGAGAATTAATGAAAGAAAAACGAAACTAAATACATAAATTATATTCTTATTGCTTTGAATAGATTAAATTGTTTTTATTTGTTCGCAGTTAATATCGAGTGAGTGGAACTTTGGGACCACCTTCCCTACATTGTGCCAATTATAACTCTAAAAGACAAACAGCCACTTGGATATGGTTATTGACATGCTATGCATTCTTTATACCTTTTTTTTAAATTTAGATTTTCTTTTTTTATTATTTATTTCCCAAGTTTTATCTTTATCTGATCTACAAAATTAACTGCTATCATTGAGACTAGATTTGTGTTGAACACCTAAATCGAAACCATGCAACAAAGTTAAAATAAAAGTAAACTTAAAGCATATTTTCTTTGCATGTCGATAGCAATAAGGGTCATAGAGCTGACAGCAAACTGTACTATTCTTTTTACGAACCTGCGGATTAGGGACAGATCAATTATTTTTAGCTACCCTACCCACATTCTCGTGCATTTTGGGTAACTTAAGAGTTGTCTGTAACAAATAATTGTTTTCTTGATAATTAAAGAAAAAATTGAGGGCTACCTCTGAATCCTAAGTAAAGCTTTTGTAGTGCAAACATGTTGTTTTGGTTTTAAATTATTAAATTTAAAACTTGAACCTGTGTTATATTCTCTATGACCGAAACCCGTTAAAATGGAGGTGCGATTTGTTTGTTTTTTGTTTCTAAAACGGACCGTGGCGGCGTAACTTGTGGCGATTGGAATTCACTGTGCTTTACTGTCTTGTGAATATAGCTGTAAATGAATAAATTATATTGTTATTATGTTTTGAATTTAAATAAATTAAATTGTTTTCCCTCGCTTGTTAAATGTTCGTCTTTTATGTAAAAAAGAAGTCAGATCGAATATCTGCGTGAGTGTGACGTCTGTTTAATCCCAATCGGGACCACCACCGCTAAGTTGTGACCGATAGAACTGTAATTTAAGCTACAATCATTTGCACAAAGCAAAGATAAAACTTTTTTAAAAAATGCAGTAGGGCATACATTTTTTCTTTAAAATTATTTGCACAATCTTTTTCATTCTAATTAATTAATTAATTATTATTATTAATTTTTTTTCTCAAGTTATAATTTATATGTTTATTTATTTTCAATACCGTGGTCAAAAAAAGTAGTTTTTTAGACGATTAACTTCAGTACTTAAAGTTTTTAACTTGAACAACTAATCAGTACAAAAAACCTAACCTGTAAATAATTTTAATAAACAAGAACATGAATATGTCAATAAGAAGATCATATTTATTTTTTCAAAATAATGGTATAAAGGAAAAATATACTATAGAATGGTGTAATAAATGAACACGTAGGGCAACTTGAGAATGGCATCCACTGAGCACTTATTAATCAGTATATTTACTGTTAAAAGTGTTTAGAATATGCCACTAGCTGTTAGGTACTAATTTATGTAAGATAAAATAATTTCATGGTGTAAAATTCTTAAAATTTTATTAAATTAAATTTCGTTCTTTTTAAAATTTCTTTTTAGCAGAATCCAATACCAATCTACTAAGCTTTCCCCAGGTATAACCATTAAATGGTAAAACCCTGAATTTGAATTGGAGATAGTATATACTTAGAGCAATAGCTTGGGCTACTAAAACCGCAGGTGTGTTAACTAGTACTTTATTACTGACCATATTTTTAGGGTGGGGCAATTGAGAGCAGTATGATGGGGCAAATGAGAATAACCTTACAATTTAATTAACAACTATTTTGGTGAGTCCAACTCTTCTGAAGATAAGAGAGAGACTAGTAGTAAGAAAGTGAATGTTGCAGCCGTTAGGAGTGTGTCACTTGCTGACTTGGAAGAGCCAAATCCATCAAGTAGTGGCTCAAGACCAAAGACATGTGCAAAATCCCTTAATCTTGCAGAAGCCGATAGTGACAGTGACTCATTAGATGCTGATGATGTAGAACCAGTCATATCAGATGAGGATACCCCAGTAAGGGATCTACATCCTGATGACTATGTACTTGTGAGGTTTGAGAGTTGTGTAGGTAAACAACAAGAATGTACATTACAGGTAGGACTGAAGTAGTCAGAAGTGGAAAATATATCACAGGAAGTCCAAAGTTCCAACTGGAAGAGGCACTAATGTAAATATTGCTTTTAAGCAACCGACTAATCCTGATATGTGTATAACAAATGAAGAGGATATGGTCATGTAACTAAAACTGCTATGAACATTTTTAGAAATGTAATCAGCAAAAAACCTTTTCGATAGGAAGATATTAGTTGTAGTTTAATTATTGTTCTCAAATGTTTCTTAGTTTGAATTTTTTAGGACGTTTTCAAATAATCCAATTCTCCGAATCAACATTTTTGAGTAGCTCCCATATTCTTTCTACCAACATTATGGAATATTTTATATAATACATATGTTAAAACTAATTAATTTGTATGCCTGATGAAATTAAACATTTTTCAAGATTAACTTGACTTTTGGTGAACCTTAGAACCTGAAAAATAGCCTAAATTTGTTCTCAATTACCCCATTCTACAAGAAAATGATAGAATGCATGAACTTGAATTACAATTTTGATAACTTTTTGGTGCATTTTGTACTTGTTTTTTTTTATGGCTGAGTGAATTTTATTTTTTAAATTCTTTTTTTAGTGTCACTTTAAAGATGTTTAGATTAAAGGTATGTAGAGGGTGCTCCAGGTGATTGAGGACAAATTATAATATAAAGGAAAAAATTGGTACACATGTTCTAGATATAACTAGATATAAAGAAAGAGGTGATTGAATAAAACCGGCCTCAGAAGCAACAGCATGCCCGTATCAGGTGGTTCCCATTCATGTTGGCCATCACATCCATGATGTGGCCTTCAACAAATCATTGGTAGTATGGGGCTGCTGGTTGGTCTCCCTCTCAACGACACTGCAGATGTAGTAGTCCAGGGTATTCAAATCAGGAGAGCTAGGAGGCCACACGTTGGGGTCACATGATTGTGAAAATTCTCAGCCAGCCACTCCTGGGTCCTGCTGGAAGACGTATGGCCTCTGTTGGGCCATGCCCTCTATCCAGGGCTTGACCACCATGTCCAGCACCTCGATGTAGACAGTGGCATTGACCCTGAGGCCCTGCTGGAAGATGTGGGCGTCATGACATGGCCCCCATTGCTCACGAGCCCCAGGACCATCACAAACAACAGGAACTTGGTGTGCATCACAGTGGGTTCTGCGCAGAGCCACCTGTCATTCGTCCTGTTCACCTTCTGGTCCCGAGAAGAACCAGAGCATACTGGGCTCCTTGGGATTGGACCTGGCCTTGTTGAAGAAGCTGGTGATCTCCGAGTCACTTTGGTTGGTGGCTAGAGCCATGAGCACGGTGAGCATTTTCATTTTCTGTGTCAGATTGGAACCTGTCATGTTGATACGTCTGAAAGAGAAATGAGAAAGTTCAAATTTGACTCATGCCGCATAACATTATGTTAGGTTGTCTTCCATCCAAGTTGTATTTCTCAAATACCTGGCGCAACCCTGTATTATCACCAAAATAAGAACAATATTTTAAGGATTAATGTAATTGAAGTAAAAGAAGGTGGTCGGGTGTGTGATATTATTATGATCTACTGATGATTGTGGTGTCTTTTTACTACTTAACACACAGAAGAAAGAAAATTGTGTTTGACTAAATTGGGGAAAATTCCTATCTCTCCAATGTTCGGGTAGTATATACGACTATTAAATTATATATTAACTAGCAGTAACCCGTGGAAATTCAGTAAATTATTTTGGTTTTTCTGTCAGCTGTGCATTTGATTAACTATTGTAAGTGTGTACAATGTATTTAGGAGAAACACTCTCTTCAAATTTATTTATTAAAATGTTGTAAATGTTTCTTTAGTAAAACAAACCAACTCACCTTACAAAGTAGGGGAAAGCATTGTAATATTAAAACCTGTAATTTTGTTAATTTCAAAGTTCTTTCAAAGTTCTGTTTGTGAATAAAAGATTTTTCTATGTATTGCTAGGGTTCACTAAAAATCAGCTGCCATTTCATTGAATAAACCACTAGAACATTGTGCATGTGATGAGCCAAAATAACCAGCATTTCTCACATTAGAATGGATTATCATTAATCTTCAAATACTTTTTCTTATATTTACTTTTAACAGATAAAGAATGTCATTGAAAGTATACAAATATTTTTTTCAGCCTTGAATCAAAGTGTAGTACTATTAAAACAATAGTACTCCAAGGTTGAAAGGTATCCTACAATGTGAAATACCTCCCAACCTTGGGCCTTCAGAATAAAACTATTTTATAAATCCATAAATATAACATCATGAAAGTTGCTTTGAAAGATTTTTTAAATGGTAGATATAGAAAAAATATCATTTATAGGGTATAAGTGTCTGTTGACTAACCCATTTTATGAGAAATTTTCTTCAAAACAATTGCATGTATGCAACAAGTAGTTTCACTATTTACTTTATATTCATTCATGAAAGTATTGTATGATTGTAATGAATAAACTTAGCTGAGAATTAACATTGTTACATTTATTTATATGCAATGTCTTTCAAACCAACTTACACATTCCTTTTATCTTCTACAATGAGTTACAAGGATGCATGCATTTATATTTATATTTTTAAATGTCATCTTTTTCTCTAACTCATATTCTGGATATATATTTCTAAAATTTTCAACACTTCAAAAAACACATAAAAAGAGCTCATAGAAAAAAAACTCAGAAAAATCAGTTAATAACTATTTCTACTATATGATATAGTAGCGATGTATATATTTCCTTTGTTCAATAAAGTAATCCCTTTATCATAGTGTATACCTAAATATATAAGCAATCCCTGAAAAGGGATTTCCCTCCATAACATTTACATAATTGTAAAACTCTCAATAATGACAGGGTTTTATGATCAGCTTATTATTATGGGAAATTGATTTCCAATGAGAGCAACAGATCTCTACTGTTTAGGGATTAGTCTCACATTTGTAAGATCTCTGACTCATGTGACAACTTACCTAGAAAAATAAAGATCATATGATCCCCACAAAGACAAAATCCTTTGCTGCTTATTTAAGTTTTTATCAAATCTGTCCAACGTTCAGGGCATGAATATCAACTTACCTATGGTAGACAACTCTTGATTTCAAACTATGACAAAAAAGGGAACTGATTTTTAGATGAAATATGAAGTATGCTTGTGATTCCATATGGTAGGAATATCTAATCTTTCAACTAAGGCACCACCATCACCACCACCACTACTACTGTTGCCATATTGGAGGACATTTGATGTCCACGGAAGATATTGACTAATTTGTTTGGTGCAATGGCAGCTAAATTATTTTTTCCATTTTTAACTAGCCACCCTTCTACAACAGGAACTTCTACTGTGCTCAAAATTTGTCAACATTTTATGTAGGTTTTGAAAATGTTATCAGCCTAGCCTAGAAAATATCATTTTTTTTTTTTTCAGAGAAAGATGTCAAAGTGGGCTCCAAATTTCATTAGTATTTTCAAGAATTGAGAAAATGTTTAGTGAACAACAATCTCACCCATCCCACTAGCAATTATGATTATTAAAAGTGGAAACAGATATGTAAATTCTTTTATGAATTCAAGTTGCATTATTTTTTTACCGAACCCCATGAACGTAAAGGCAATTGTTCAGTATTTTTAACTGCAATGAAAGTCAATAGTTCTATGGAAGCCAAAAAGTTTTTCGTTCAGACGTTCATAAGAAAGGAAGGATAGAGAGAGTGGGTGAAGAAAGCGGAATATTTTTCTTTTTTACGTCACACTAAGCCATATAATTCTTTTTTAAAACCTATTCTCGAAATAAAAATTTGTAATTTAAGAAGCTGAAACCATTTTTTAATACTGTAAGTGTAGAGTTATGACCTATAACTTATGGGGAACACAAATAGATAGAAACTTCTAGGATACACACGAAAATGTAGCAAGGCTCGAGAAAAACTGTCCATTTTCACTTTTTTTAATCTCTTAATAGCTTTACATTATTCTTTCTTTTTTTTTAATCAATTGGAAACAAATAGTTTTATTACGGAAACAAATGTTGCCAAATGCTATCAAAAATTGTGTAAACAACATCGCAGGTTTTGAACAGAGTCTGTTCTTTTTCTTGTTTCAGTTAGGGCGGCGTGAAAAAGTTCTTAGAGCTGTGATTCGAAAAAGTTTGGGAACCACTGATTTACATCTTATTTTCTCTTTAACTTTTTTTCAGTCTTCATGCCCCTCCCCCCCCTCAAAAGTCATCTGGATTTAATGAATTGGGTAAACATGACCGGTTTACTACTGTTACTAATACAAGTGGGGATGAGTGCTATAGCTCATTTGGTAAGGAATGTGGTTCTCATGGCAAATGACAAGACATAAAGCCTTGCATTCTAATACCTTTTAGGAAAGTCATGAACCTAAAACTTCCTTCCACTTGATTCTTCTATTGCTTCTTTTCATGTGCCCTCGGATGCTGTGTTGAGATATGAGAAGAAAAAGTGAAGGTGGTGCTATAAAAATCTCACATTTTGATACTGTTCCTTGTGGAGGCATTAGTTCTAAAGTTACTTAAGGTTGTATTTGGAACAGCTTAGATCCCTATGCCAGGTTTTAAGCAGACTCAGAAGGATATACATATCTATTACTAGTGTTTCTTTTAATGGTAGGCAATGTAGATTGATTGATAAAATTGTTACTTCAAGATTTCAAACTCCTTTCAATTGAATAATCTTGTTCTTGTAATATCTCTTATATCATTGTGACATAATTATCGAATCATTCTATGATGACAGCAACAACTATTTTTGTCTGAATTACTGAGATGAGTAATTATCATTAGTATAGACTGATTTACTCGGACTAGTTGTTATATCTTGGTTGTTATAGTCACATTTTGGCCATTGTATCCTCCGGCCTGCTTTAGATGTCTGTCGTAGTTATTATAAATTTAGAACTGAAACAGTGGTAGACTGTTCTCATTCCACTGTCCATGCTCGTATCATTCTTCCTTGCAATGTCACTTGTTTGCCTCTTCCACTGAACCAGAGTATATGACTTTTTTTGCACTACCTGACCCAGATTGAACTCCCAACCAACAGGCAGGTTACTAGATACACTTAACCAAAACCTTTGGAGCTTTAAGCCTAATGTCTTTGTCTGCCTCTTCAACTGAACCAGAATATATGAATTTTTGCACTACCTGTAGTATAACCAGAAGGTGGAATTTTTGTCTGGATGAACATAGGAAAGCTGTAATCTGGGGGAGATGATGAAATCAGGCATGGCTGATCATGTGTGGAATGAAGTCGGGATAATAGATAACAACACTGGAAGATAAGGCAATTGAAAGAATCAGTGCGCATGCTAGGCTCTAATAACTTCCTCAGTAGGCCTAGCATAGAAATGAACACCATATGGTGATCTTTAAGAAAGGAAGTCCATTAAACTTAATGACTCTATAATTTGAAAATTTTGGACAAAATTTAGAAAATATGCATGAACAAAGGCTATTTTGCAAAACAATCTAAACTTATTGAACTTGGGAATTTTTTCTGTTAATCCAAAACCTACTTGGGTCCCCGACCCAGTTTGACACAAATAAGATCCAAGGGAAGTAAGCAAGGTCAGTTCAGATTTTACTTCCCTAACTGATTCTCTGAAAAGTAATGAAATATTCTACTTGATGTAATTTTAATGGTTTCCTCTGACTTGAGTTGCTTAAACTGAAAGGTTAAATTTAGTTCTACATTTTTAGTAAGACTAAATGACTAACTTTGTTTTAGTCTATTAAATAGACATTAACTGTAAGTTATTGCATTTGCAGTATGTATAATTGTTTCATGAAAACTTCATGGTTTCAATGTATGTATAGAAAAAATAAACGAAAAAACAAAGAAGTAGCCAGACTGACTTAGTACAACACAATCTTCCTACTCCCAATTAGTCTTGTGCTGTTTTAAGCTAAACTTTGTAAATATCAATAATGAAGTCACAGTGTTAGTCAAATCCAAAGTTAGATCTATTCTTCCAATATTATTTTCATTGACTCAGATACTCTGTCTTTATGCTTAAATTCATATACTTTCAAATTAATTGCTTAGAATTTTTGGAAGTTTCGGTTATTTTCCCATGTGCATGAATACCACATGCAGAGATTGTGTTACTAATTGAAAAATATTCAGTAAATTAAAATATCAATAGATTTAGTAGGAAATGTTGTCAGTATGGCTGAGTTAATTAAAGCAGCATTTAGTAGTAGT
>VCCN01000428.1:270811-280911 GCA_006491835.1 Architeuthis dux | reverse complement strand
AAAATAATTGCCTTTGTAACAGTACGCAACAAAATAAAATAACTGCATAGAATAGACAAATTTGGAACATCGAAGCAGAAAAACACGTTGGACTGCCAAACTGTAGTGCCAAATCAAGTACCCATGTTATACAAAAGGCTACAATTTTATACCTATTTTTCACCTTAAAATCTAATACTCATATTATACAAGAATCGTGTTATACACAAAGAAATACATTAGTTTCTTAGTTGATGATTAAGGACTGTTTGACCCTCTTTATGCATACTGTTGCAATATACAAGATTCCTCCATCTTTTCTCTGGTTATATCTTTTACCTTGAAAATGTCTTTGTTGCTGCTGTCTCAAACAGTTGCTTCCATGTTGAAAAGAAAAAGAAATGAATTTGTACCAAAGTTTTTATTTATTGTACAGATTAATGTATACAAACTGTAAACCTTTAGAATTGATAGATCTCTAGTAGCTTATTATTTTCAGTTAAAATTAAGCAGTGATGTACCGGAATATCAATCCGGTCGGAAATCCGGTGCCAGATATCTGACCTGACCAGTACATCAAATTAAATAGAGGTTTAGAATTAGAAGCCGTCAACCTAAACTGGATTTCTTCAGTTTTCAAGTTGGTCTGGCTGGCTATGTATGTATGTATTGCACGTACAGGCTGTACTGATGGAGCTTAGAAGGCCGAAAATTTTAACATTTACTCTTTATTATGTCCTGAAAAAAACTTTTTTAACCCCCCAGTAGGTTTTTAGTAGGGGGTTCAATTTGCAATATAAGTTTATGCTAAATTGCTCCCTTGGTTTGTGTCCGGCAGCATTCACACTTTTTTAAAATTCAAGCTTTTTAGTGATCACTGCCCAACAAAAGGTGAGAGAAGTAACTTATTAATTGATCACCCCCATTTCCAATTTTTGAGATTGTATTGCTTAAAATAAATACTACCAGCAACATTTGGGCCATAAAACCATGGAAGTTGAAGCTTAACTGAAGTATCCAACTATCCAACCTATCTAATTTATCAAGTTCAATTTGCAAAAATTCTCAGAAGTCATTAGATTTCCTTTGTTGCGTTTGGATCAGTGGAAAAATATCCAATGTTGTCAAACTTCAGTCCAAGTCTGGAGTTAACTTTGTTTTTCTACTGACTCTTACTGACTGAGCTAAACTGACAAGTCTTACAAATTTATGAAAATGTTTGTAAAAATACCCAAGGGCTTATTTCATTCTAATAAATGAATACATTTATAAAATGAACATTTCCCTACCATGATTAGAAATCATGACCAAGTGACCTGCAGGCAGCTCTCTTACCAACTGAGCCAAACTGACAAATCTTACCTACAAAAATTTATGTTAGAAATACACAAAGGCTTATTCATTCTAATAAATAAATACATTTATACTAAAAAATATTTAATAAAAAAAATTTCTTTATTTATTACATATACAAAAGTTGCAGTAATCATCTTCAGTAAAAATAGGAATGGAGTTTGACCCGGCAGCAGCCAGGCCTGTATTCCATCTTTTTTGTTTATATTAATATTTTTCTGATAGATTTGTAGACATACCATTAGCAGAATTTGTATTTATTCCTTAATTATCCTTGATTTATGTAATGCATGTCATAATATTTATATAAGCTGGAATTATATATCTTTATAAATAAATAAATAAATAATGAATGATGCTTTCAAATTGTATATTAAAAAAAATTAGCAATGAAGCCCAGTACTGCTCAGGAATATAAACCCTGGAGAATAACTAATAATAAATATTAAATAGTGACAAACATTGCAGTTTTTCAAATTAATATATTCAATTATTGCTAAAAAAATAAAGACTAGCATTCCAAAGGAAATTATGAATCACTGCCACCCATATATGCTGTGTTGGGGGTGATCAATTAAAAGGTTGGGCTGTAATCACTAAAAAAAGGTCTGAATTTTCAAAAAACAAGTGAGCACAAACTAGTGAACAATTTAGCATAAACTTACATTGCATATTGAATCTCACCCTAAAAACCTATTATGGGGAGGAATTTAAAAAAAAACAAAAAAAACAAAACATGTTCCCCACTCATTGTATGTGTGTGCGCATGCATGCAAAATGAACTATTAACGGTTAGGGCTGGGCAAAGTCCGGATACATAGATATAAATGTTAGAACACATGAATAACCTAAACCCAGCAATAAACCAGTGTTGTGGGTAGCAGTGAATAATAATTCAAATATTTTAAAGAACATTAACAAAGATTTTTTTAAAAATCATTTTTTATTACCTATTATATGAAGCAGTTATAAAAATATTAATAAAAATTAAGATGAAAGTAAAAATAGTCAAAATAAATAAAATATTAATGATATTCCTTTATTTCTCACATAGCAAATGTATGAAAAGTCTTTCTCTTTTATGAGCCTTGAACAGGCATTGCTGGATTGGCTATGTGAGAAGCATGGTGTGTAGTGGTCAATGCTAAATACCTTCTTAGGCTTTGTTGACATTCCAAATCTAAATTGAAACAAACTTTTAAAATTATCATGATTTGTCCTTTTCAACACCTGAGACGGGATCACATTGCTATCACGTGAACTTCTGCAAGCTCATAAGGCCTCAAAACCTTGAAAATCAACAGTAGGATTCACACTTGTGTCACGTCACCTCATGTGATTCTACATGTGGTCACCTAATATTACATGATGATGATCAGAAGTTCTTCTCTGTCTAGATTAGAGAAAATACAACCTCATGCACCCCGCAAATGTAAGCAGAACAGTAAGGACTTGTGACTTGCAGCCCTTACAGCAGTGTGTGTCCCCTAGCAATTCAAACAAGCATTAAACTGGCCTGTACACTAACAATGCTCATGTGAACTCATAGCAATGTGTTCCTGCCTTTAGAAGCACATCTATTATCATGTCTAAAAATCAATTTTTATACCAATCATTTCCAAAGCATTTTGAATATTTGCATTTTGTTAGTTATAGTGAGTTGCAAAATTCCGACCCCACTAGGGAAAACTTACAAAATTACATATTATTATTCATAAACTTTTCTTAAATGGGTAAAGTTTTGCATTGAATAACATACTTTGTATATAAAGCTTCCCAATGCAAATTCTAACTTGTAGATTCTTCAGCTCTGTACTCCAAGATATGCCTGTATTGCCTACTACTCTCTATCACATTGATATTATGCGAGGCTGACCACTTTTGCCCTAGTTTGAAAAATCAATTTATCTTCACTTTAGTGAGCCTATGGAAATGAATGTCACGAGGATTGGAACTATTAAGTACACTTTTTTAGTGCTGAGCCTCATTAACAACCTTAATAGAAAATAGAGTGGTTTGGCTGGTAAAGGTTTCTTATGTTTTTTCCTGCCATGTTTGTTATGCTCATTGCAAGCATTTAAGGATAAATATTTACAGAAGACCAAAGCATTAAAAAAGGACAATAATCATTATTTAAAAATAAGGTTTTTCATTTCTATTGAGGTGGATATAATATTGAATTGGAGACTAAAAAAGTATTGGTTAATTTCCTAATGCTGGTTAGGTGAGATTAATTAATCTTTGCTTGAAGAACATAGTCAGTAAAGATATGCCCCAGAAGAAATCTCTTAAACTTATATATCAATAACTGTAGCACTCTCACTGCCAAGAAAATTTACAGATAAATATATGAATAAAGAAACTAGGTTATTGTTTTTTAATCCCCTTTTCTATAACCCAAGTGTAGTAATTTTATAGTCCAAGAACTTTAGCATAAATGCTATAGTCAACTTTAAGATTAGGTCCAAACATTAGGATTAATTCTAACAAGCTGATTTTTTTTCATCAATTATAGTTAATGGTGTATATATAGAATGACATACTAAAAATCCCTAAAATCCCAGTGGAACTTTCTGAGATATTTACAAAACAAATTGAGATTTGATGACTACTGTGCGCACCATAGATTTAACACAGGGCCATTAGGTCCAAACATTAAAATTAATTCTAACAAGCTGATTTTTGCCACGTTGGATTTCTTGGGAAGCTCAATTGCAATTCCAGAGAATTGTTGGTATAGTGTTTCTAGTGTCACATTGCAACTACCTTGCAAAAATCAGAATTTTAATGTTTGGACATAATGGTCCTGGACTAAATCTATGGTGTGCACTGCGTTCATCAAATCGCAATTTGTTTTGTGAATATCTAAGTAAGGGATTTATGGGGATCTTTTTTACTATGTTATCTATACATCATCTATACATCATTGATGAAAAAAATCAGCTTGTTAGAATTAATTCTAATGTTTGGACCTGATGGTTCTGGACTATTAGATATCTTTACAAATTTATTTCAAGGTTCAGTCAGATGATGACAGAAAGAGCTAATACACTGTTTAAAATCAAATGTGGGTGTCCCTGTTATAACATGGGTGTTGGGGTCAAGAAAGCCAACTGCGTTATAACCAAGCTGTGATAACTGGGTTGGGTACGGCCGATTTTCAAGTGTGGGTGATAGAGGAAAGAAGGCAAACATCATCTATCGTATAAAAACTAGGTGAGATGTAAACAAAAGCATTCTTTAATGTTTGTTTTTATCAAATAAAACCATGATAATAATTACAATACATTACAAAGTAGTGATGTACTGGCGTCGGATTCACATGGCAGTGATAATGTTTTGTGAATCATGCGCCAGATATCCAACTGGATTGATATTCCAGTACATCACTATTACAATGTAAACCAAATTTTGGTATTTAAAACAGTATATTTACATATTTACATCAATGATTTAAACTGCTGCACCTTCAGATACCAGAGGGGAAAGGGGGGAAAAATTAATTAAAAAAAGTTTTGTTCATTGATTACTGGAATGTTTTTGTCTAATTCAATTCATTTTTACAGTTGGTTAGATGGCATAAGTTAAATATGTTTCTTAGTGGGAGTTGGGTCACCTTTGTCCACAAATGGGTTTACAATGTTGTTAAATAGCACTCATCCCAAAATATTGGGCTTACTGGTTCAGAGAAATTCTGGTTTTATTCACGATTTTTTTGATGAGTGGGCGATAATATTGGTAAAAATGTTGGTGTTCACCAACCACCCTCCCTTATATTGCGAACCATGCTATAACGAACTGTTATATTGGGCGTCGCCTGAATTGGTAAATTTTACTTGAAGTTTCAGAATGATGAAAAAAAGATCACAAAACTAGGTATTCGTAAGAATTGAACCATAAACTTCTGAAAGACAAACTTTGTTTTATGTTTCTTACATTAATCATTTTACAGAAGTGGAAAACCTCAGTAAATTGTGTGTTAAAGATTAAGATATGCATATTAATATTAAATAGATAGTTATGAAGTGCCAAATTTGACAAATCATGCTTGTGGTTTGCGACATGTAAATTTAAGCAAATTTCAATTTGTCATAACCTCTGATCCAGTGGTTCAATCAAGCTGAAATTTTCAAGGTTGAATTTTCTCTACTGAAATTTCATCAAAATTCAAGATGTTGCCCATGGGGGCTTAAGAAATATTAGGTGATTTGATATGGAATGACCCATATTAATAGTGAAGGAAAAGCATCTTAGAAATGAATAGTCATCTGTACTTTAAAGGACACTGAATTAGGCCACTTGTTCAAACAAGTTCTATTTTGTGGGCCTTCTATTTTTGTTTTTATTTTATTGTATGCATTTGATAAATCTTTTATCATTTATTATTCTAGGCCCACACATGACCCTATCTAGTTTCTGCAATGAATGACTTTATTTATTCAATACCTTTCTTATTGAGAAGATGGAGTACCACTTAGATTTATATACAGCTTTATAAAATACAGGGTGCACCAGGTAATTGAGAACAAATCAGAATATAGAAAAAATCAATATATTTTCATAAGAATTGGTAGACATGTTCAACTAGATATAAAGAAACAGGTTATTCAATAAAACCGGCCTCAGCCTCGATGCATCCTCTGAAGAGACTGCATGCTCGGATCAGGTGGTTCTCATTCATGTTGGCCATCATGCCATGATGGCGACCTTCAACTAGTCCTTGGTAATGTAGTAGTCTAGGGGATTCAAATCAGTAGAGCTAGAAGGCCACATGTTGGGTCATATGATCGTGAAAATTCTCGCCCAGCCACTGGGAGGGAGTCCTGCTGGAACACATATGGCCATCCCCTCGATCTAGGGCTTGACCACTGTGTCCAGCACCTCGATGTGGTTGATTGCATTGACTCTGAGGCCCTGCGGGAATTAGCCCTTGTTGCTCACGACCTCCCTCCCCTCTGACCATTATGGACGACATCTGACCACTAAGGATATTTATTTATCTTGGCCATGGATATCACATCCCCGCCAAAGGACTCCAACTCATTCCTTGAACACTTTTCAAGAAGCTAGCGATCTCCAAGTCGCTGTGGTTGGCAGCTAGGGACATGAGCATGGTGTACCTTTTCATCTCCTGTGTCAGATTGGATACTGTATAATGTGAAATAATAGTTTTGACATTGTGCATTTTACTTGTGTTGCCTTTGTCCTTTTATCTAGAATGCTATAAACTGTTAGAGTAAGTTTACATGTAAAAATTCATGAAAAATGGTTGAATGATTACAATTATATTTTGTTAAATAACTCTATAAGTAACTCAAAATGTGGTATTATATAAATCAAACTGATTTATGTTATCCCACATTTTGATATTCAATAGTTTTATCTGTTGCAATTAAAAAATGCAGATGTGTATTTTCAATGAAAGGCTATATGATTGTTACTATTGGATTGATAAGTAAATTTTTTTTCTTTTCAGTTTTGAGATTTTAACTTTTTTTGTAAATACTAATTTTAAGGGGGGATCAAAAGTATATAATTTAAAGTTTTCAGAAATGGAACAAAAAAAAAATGCACAGTCCTAGACATTTCTGATGTGGCAAATTTCCTGAAAATCCAATGCAAATTATGTCTTGTAGTTTAAATATCAAAAACAGAAATAATTACAGAATATTTAATAATATAGCTGTTCCGGAACATCACAGCAATAAGATAACAACACTAATAATTATTTGATTTCTTTTTTAATATTAATTTTCTTTAAAAAAAATTTATGAAATAAAGAGATATTTTGTAAATTTATTTTGTTTGCCTAAGGTGCAAGTTTTAGCCTGAAGAAAAGGGAAATCTTTGTCAATTGTGAAATACTTTTGCCTGCTAGTCCTTTAGTTACCTCTGCCGGCGAAGTTGGAGAGGTATATGTATTACCCTGTGTCTTTACATCTGTCTGTCTGTCCATACAATATCTCCAAAAGTTCTTGATGAATTTCAATGAAATTTTGTGGAAGGGTAGACCATGGGCTTAGGAAGATATTAAATTATGGGGCAAATCCAGGAATTTTTTTTAGATTGAGTTAGTGCAGTGGTTCCCAACCTTTTCGAGTCATTCCCCACTTTTGTCAATAAGATTATTAGTATTCCTCCCACCTTCCATTTATTAAGTTGTAACAAAGAATAATTTCAAATAACTTCATTTTAGGTATAATTAGACAGCTTCATACTAAGAATTAGTTTAATTTTATAATTGTACAACTGCTGCTGTGTATTTGTCAGTAATAAATACACAACAGCAGCTGTACAATGTTACTTAAAGAAAGCAAGCAAGAATAATTAGAACACATCATTTGAAATTCCAATTTATTACAACAAAAAAAAAGAATTCTACTATCGTAACTGATATACACATCAATGTGATCTCTGTCCTTGTTTTTTTGCTACTTGTTCTTCGATTTGTGGGTCTATTAGAGAGAAAGAGCACATCTTAAATCATTCTCAACTTGGAGCTTATTTCGAGCCTTCGACTTGATAGATAGAAGTGCAGAAAAGCCTATCTCTAGACTGGACTTTTATTTTTACCTAATAGCCTTATTCCCCCCCTGGACTACCCAAATTCACCCCTGGTTGGGAACCACTGAGTTAGTGTATGACTTTGGCAGAAGTATGTGCTTTCTGATGGTGAGCTTGAAATACTTTTATTTATTACAAATTCTTTTCATTTCACAGGTCCAAGAATGGACTTCAAAACTAAGAAAAGAAGGATATGGCTTAGATCGGCAAGTTCGAGGTAAGAATTGTCCAAATTTATTTTATTATTCTTTATTTTACTGCATTTTACTATGATAAATTTCCTCTTGGGTTTCAATTGATGTCAAACCAAAAATATTTCTGTAAAGCATTATCCTCATTTTTGGTATCTATTTCCTCATTGCTTGATCTGTGGCAAAATTATTTGATTCATAACTTATGCTAGCTTAGCTCTCAAAAGAAAAGTGTGTACTACACAGTGTCCCAAAATATATGTACATAATTTGGTTGTAAATAATGCTGGAGTTGACTTTGTTTTTCTACTGTAACAACAAGAAGAACAATCCTACCAAATTTTATAAATAAATGCATTTATAAAATGATCATTTCCCTACCATGATTTGAAATCACGACCAAGTGATCAGCATTCAGCTCTCTTACCGACTGAGCCAAACTGACAAGTCTTACAAATTTCCGAAAATTCATGTTAGAAATATGAAAGGGCTTATTCATTCTAATAAATAAATACATTTATACTAAAAAATTAAAAAATCTTTTTTATTTATTTTATAGAAATTTTATACAAATTGCAGTAATCATCTTCAGTCAAAATAGAAGTAGGAGTGAAGTTTGACCCTGCAGCAGCCAGGCTTGTTTCTTTAATGATTTATAATTAAGAATAAATGTTACAATAAACATTAGATTGAATACTTTATATGTTTTATGTTTAAGTGATATATTATTTTAAGTGTTCAAAATAGGCTAATAAAATGTATATACTTTTTTGCTGTATATTTTTAATTGTTTTATGAAACTGGAAAGTGTTTTAATGCACTCTAGTATTCATGTTTCTTACTAATGCTGCTGACAGCATATGCTCTCTCATCATACAGTTAACCTTTTTGAAGATGCCTGTCAACCTTTTTGAAGATGCCTCTCAACTTGGATTGTGTTTGTGATTTCACCTTTTTCACATCCAATGATAAACATATAACTGCTTCTTATTAGAAACCGTCAACCAAAACTGTCACCATAGGTTTCTTCAGTTTTTAAGCTGGTCTGGCTGGCTATGTATGAATGTATTGCATGTACAGGCCACACCAATGGAGCTAGAGGGCTGAAAATTTAAGCATTTACTCCTTATGTCTAAAAAAAACATTTTTTTGTTTTTTGAAAATTCCCCCTGAAATAAGTTTTTAGTGGGGGGGGGGTTAATTTACAATGTAAGTTTATGTTAAATTGGTCCTTTGTTTTTGCTCTGCAGTATTCACACTTGTTCTTTTTAAAATTTGGACTTTTTTAGTGATCACTGCCCAACAAAAGACGAGAGAAGTAACTTATTCCAATTTTTTAATTGATCACTTAGATGCTGCCAAAAGATATTGGTTTCTATTGAGTGACTAACCAGACCTATTTAACTCTAATTTTGAAAAAAAAATGATAGTTAATTACAGCAATGAATCATTATATTATATGATTGCTAGCATAGTACCCGTCAAAATGGATTGGATTATTTACGTATGGATTTGCACTTCTGACTAGGATCAGAATATCTTTGCAATCTGCCTTGGATCAAAGTGTTGCCTCTCAGCCCTCTGCATACAATCAGAGTTAATCATATGCTCTGCCTAGGATCAAAGTGTAGTATCTGTGCGCTCATTGAAAAGTGTTACATACACAGACAATATATATGTATGATTACACATTGCGTTTTATATATGTGGATTATAGACTACATAATATTACATAATATTACATAATTTAACTGTTAACATCTCTGATATAGTAAGCAGCTTCTGGTTATTTTAGAGCTATTAAGTATGTGCCAAAGTTCCCAGTGATAAAACTGTTTTTTAACTGTGTATTCAGTCTCTAGTTTTCAAAAATGGAGCTGGCAACTTTGGCATACGCCTAATATTTATGGGGCTCTCATTTTCGTTACATTCAATATATACAGGGTGTCTAAAAAAAAAATACCCACACACTTTTACAAAGAGTTAAGCTGCTTGAAATTTAGTGTGTGTGTG
>VCCN01000428.1:244796-257708 GCA_006491835.1 Architeuthis dux | reverse complement strand
AGTTTGGTTGTCACGTTTTTGCTGAGTTTTGTTTCTTTCTATGAATTTGAAGATCTTTTTATTGAGTTGCTTTTTTCTTACAGTAGTCATTTAAGTCAACAGATAACTGAGTTCGGTATTTCTGAGATGAGGTGTTAGTATTACTGATACTATTGTTCGGACTGAGATCCTCATCTTGGTTGTCATTTCCACAACGTTTCGGCCGATGTACCCTCCGGCCTTCTCCAAGTTGGGACGGTGGCCTAGATAGCTAAAGCGTTGGTTAAAAAGCGTCTGACTGTTGAGTCATCTGTAGGTTGTGGGTTCAATCCCAGGCAGGAGCACCACAACTGAAAAATTAACAACAAAATAATTTCTAGGACATGGATAGTGGAATGAGGACAGTATACTCCCGTGGATCAAATAAAGGGTTCAGTTCAATAGTTCCGGTAAGTTACCGACAAAACTTGACACCTGAAGAAGGCCGGAGGGTACATCGGCCGAAACGTTGTGGAAATGACAACCAAGATGAGGATCTCAGTCCGAACAATAGTATCAGTCAACAGATAAGTCAAATTAATTTCAGATATACAAGAAAATTACATTTAATACTATGTTAAAATTAGATCGTTCTATTTATCTGAACTTCATGTTAATAAAAACCACCCCAACAAGTAAGAAATAATCAGAATTAGTAGCCACCATATAAATATAACAAAAGACTAATAGTGGATATACAAAACTGCAATCAGTTTTCTGTATCCACTTTTTTGTTATGTTTTAATAAAAGAGAAATGTCTGTAAGAAATGTTTTCCATTGAATAATTTATGTACAAAATAATTGTCTCCACCTTTGGGTCATTGTATGTAGCTCATCATCATCATCAACATCATCAGCCTTTTAACAAAGGTCATTGGAAATAGACCTTCCCCAAGATGCACCAGATCTCTGTGAACCCGTCTAGATCGTCCTGCCATCTTATAAATTCTGGGGATCCACATTGTGAGTCGTGATGTCCAGTGGTTGTCTGACATTCTTGCAACATGGCCTGCCCATTGCCATTTGTGTTCTCTAATGGATTCTATGATATCTCTGACTCCTGTTTTTTCTCTAATATACTCTGCTGTCTTGTGGTCTCTCCATGTGATGTTAACAACACATTAACTGTTGGCATTCATCATGAAGTGCATGGTGGGCATCATTTGCTTGTTTCTATCCCCTCTAGATGTTATTGCTTATTGTAATTGATTTCTTGCTAAAGTTTTTCTGTTTACAAAAGAGTTAAAATCAAATTTCCTTCTTGTAGACTATTTTTAAGAAATTAATTTATGTAGCCTAAGCCAAATTTAGCACAAGGTCACATTTTTCCTTCATTTATGAATAAACTCACTTTCAATGGCTTGTGAAACCATCTTGCTAACCACTTCATCCCAGTGCTGCTCACAGAAAATAAGATGCCTGATATGTTAACAGGTTAGTATTATTTTTATTTATTGTGGCAATGACTTGCCGGTTCAGAGATTGCAATGGCTGCGCATCTCTTGCATTTGTGTCGATGAAGGACCCAGATGTGTTGGTGATGGCTCTTTTAAACCAAAAGATGTCACAGTACACCAGGATACTAACACTTCACTCTTGCCACATACGGGTCTTTCCCCCACTGTTCCGGCCGAAAGGAGAAGTGTTGGTTGAACGGAGAGTTGCGCTTGGAACTTGTATGGCACTGTTGTCAGTCCGAGGAGCTTAACGCGTGTTGATCTAGGCGAACCGGTGACTGTCTAGGAGGTGTCCCGTTCAAGTTTTCGTTCCGGCATTTGAGCTATCCACTGTTTGCACCAAACTGTGTTGGTGTTTTTCCGACCCTTCTTTGTGCAGCTTTTGACGTGTACCTTAAATCTACATTTATATCATAATTAGCAACAGTACCCGGGTGTTATTGGTTTGGGGTTATAAGAGAGTTGGAAGTAAAAAAGAGACAATATGAGGTGTAACAAAAGTTTAGTAAAACTAGTATTTGTTTTTGCCCCATTTTAGAATTTGTATCAGCATTTTTCTATCTGCTCGTTTAAGTGAAGGAAAAAAAGTTTTCATTTCAAACCAGGTTATTGAGTGGACAGTCTTTTGGTTATAAAGCTAGTTGTACTTGCTGTGGCATACACAGTAGCCATTATTGTTATGATAAGGCACCCCATTAATAATTATTTTAATTCTACAGGGGATAGGCTGTGATTGTACATGAATACCTTCTTTTGTGTATGTCCATAAACAATTGGAAATTGTGCCCCAGGTTGTAAAAGTATTAGGCTCTCTGGTTTCTTCTTGACCTTGACATTGGTAAGTGGATCCTAATGCATTTGTTAAGTATTTTGACATCAACTTGTCTGAGTTGTATAGCAAATATTTCTGTTAGGCAATATTGAAACCATGATTTATTATTAAATTGCTCTCTCGGCCTCTTGAAATCTAGGCCCTTTTTTTCTTTACAAATGACACTTTATTTCTGCATAAACTAGTCATTGAGTCTCCTTTTTAAGTCATGGCAAGACTTATTTATTGCTACAGAGCCTCAAACTGTCTAACCAGCTCATTGCAAAACAAAGTAACTTCAGGTGGGAAGGCGTCTTTGTTAAGTTTAAGCTTGGGTCCTTTATTGTTTAATGAGTTCTAAAGTGTCTTTTTGGCTGAAAAACCACTTTGCCTTCTTTTTTATTTATTTCATTTTTGTCTCTGAATTCTTTACTTTTTCTATTTCTGTTAGAAACTGTCAACCAAAACTGTCAACATAGGTTTCCTCAGTTTTTATGTTGGTCTGGCTGTATGCATTATGTATACAGGTCACACCAATGGAGCTAGAGGGTTTAAGATTTAAACATTTACTCCTTATGTCTAGAAAAAAAACTTTTTTTTCCCCCCTAAATAGGTTTTTAGTTGGGGGTTTACAATGCGAGTTTATACTAAATTGGTCCCTTAGTTTTTTGTCCGACAGCATTCACGCTTGTTTTTTTTTTAAAATTCAGACTTTTCTAACAAAAGGCAAGAGAAGTAACTTATTCATTGATTACCCCTTTTTCCAATTTTTTAATTGATCACCGCCAACATGCTGCCAAAAGACATTGATCACATAACGGTTTCTATTGAGTAACTAACCAATCCTTTCTTTTTAAATTTTTAAAAAAAAAAATTTTTTTTTTTCAATGTTTTTCAATTCTTCTTTCTCCATTCTCTCCCCTATTTTCATTCTCTTTTCTTTCTTTCATATATTATCTAGCGCTCTCATACAATTGTTTCCCTCAATTCAGGCGGCTTTTTAAAAATTTGTTGGATGATGCATAACATTTTCTTCTTACAGATGATATTAAAGACAATTGGCTACAAAAGTTAACTATTCTTCTAAATCATTGGTTTTTAACCTTTTTACGACCAAGCCCCTCTCCGTTTAGTTGTTGGACCTTGCCTAAATACCCACCCACCCCAAATCTTCAACCAAATAATTAGTTTGAAATGGGTAATGCAAATATTGGGAAAAAAAAATACATTTTAATATATTATGTTCATCACGATATTATGCTTGTTAAGAAAATTCCCAAAATAGAGAAATTCTTACTTTTTCCCCACAGGCCTGTGCCCTCTCTTGCTATTACTCAAGACTCCCTAGGAGCCCCCCGGGTATGAACCTCTGTTCATGATCTTTGTTTTTTAATATGGATAAAAGTAAACCTAATATGCCAACTCTTTATTAAACTGAGTCTAAATCAACTTTTCTTTGGGGTTTTTTCTAAGCAAACTGGAAGGTTGGATATTTTTTAAAAATTTTCTCAATTTATCTGCATTTTTTTTCTGAAATGTTATTTTCTCAAAATAACAAATCACATAAGTAGATATAGATATTTCCTACATGTTTATCATTGATATTTACATGGACAGAGGAAATAATTTTGTGTTTATTTTACACTTAATGGAAGACGAGAGATATACTTATTTACCTGTTCCTATTTAAAAAAAGAAATATTTTTCTGCCATTTCAGGCAGTTCGCATACCTGGACAGTTGTGTAAGTTTGTCTTGCAGTAAGGAAGGAGTTTTCTAAGTTTCTTGCAACTCAACCCTGTAAAATACAATAAAAATGTATGCACAGTCATCATCAAATCTATTTATATCATTAAAAATAGGTGAGAAAAAATAGCAGGAAATGCTTTTACTATTGTGTTTTAAAATATATATGAATATGCATATTTTGAATTTACTCAAAGTGGAAGTTTAGTTGCTGTACTAGGTCTAACTTGTACTAAACCTGTAACTTTAGTAAGTTGCTATACTAGGTCTAACTTGTACTAAAGCTGAAATTTTAGTAAGTTGCAGTACTAGGTCTAACTTGATCTCAATAATCCAATTGTCATAATGACTTTTAGATGCTGTAATTATTCCTGAGATTGAGGGTAAAAACAACATTCATATTGCTGTCAGCCAACACAAAAAATGCTATTGTTATAGAAATCTAAAAATAGATAAACATTTTTACTGGTCTCTTTTTCTTGAGCAGAAGTGTGAAGCTTTTTATACTTGGTCACTCTCTCTCATTGTGTTCTTCTTTCCACCTATCTACATTCTATGATGTTACCTAACAGTCTATACCTATTGTAATATCACAATGCTGTTGTGAGGGGCTGAAAAGTATGTATAGATCAGTTTTCTTAACCAGTGCAAGAGTACTTTCAAGAGCCCACAAGAAAAAGTAAGAATTTCTCTAATTATTTTGGGAATTCTCTTAAGTCTTTGCATAATATGAAAAACATATATCAAAATTTCTTTTTTTTTTCACCTTTTCAGTACCCATTTCAAACTAATCATTCTGTTGAAGATGTGGTGGGTGGAGGCATGGAGGCAAAGTCCAACTATTAAAGGGGTGGGGGACATGGTGGTAAAAAGGTTAAGAACCACTGGCATAGACATTGAAAATAACTACTGAAATATCCTTATGAAAAACACTTATTATATTTTGTGTTCTTATTCTAAATGCATCTGAACCCAAATGACTCATAATGCATAATTTTAAAAAATTTGTTATAAAATAATAGACTTGGTTATAAGAATTATTCTACTGTACTTGTTTTGCTTAGATCTTGTGTACAGTTTATGTGCAGGTTTTTGTGTTTCATGTATTTATTTTGAGATGTTTTTTTTTAAATATGCACCTAAAGGAAATTGAGAAAAATTAAACATCTCACTCGGGTATCCTTAAAGACAAAATAGATCTATGCAATAATGGCTGACTTTCAGCTCTTTTTTTTAGCCAAAATAAATTCTATAAAAATGATACATTTTTATAGAATTTATTTTTAAACATTTCCTGAAAATCTAAAACTTATCATTTAAAAAGCTCACATTTTCCATTTAATTCATTTCTTTTAAACTATTTTTGAAATCCTGGCAGAAATGTTTTTGTGGGGATGGAATGGGGGAAGGATAGAATATTATTGTCTATTGTTTTTCCCTTAAAGTTTTTTTTTATATTGGTTTGTTTTCTCATAATTTCAACGTTTGTGTTCTCAAATCATTCCCAGAGAACCAGTATGTCTGTGTGGTTCATGCAATCTATCACATGTCCAATTGGTATCTGAAATTTCAAAGTTCTCTTCTGCTCTAATAATGACGATGTCACCTGAAGATAGCCAGAGAATAAACCAGTAAAAAAGGGAGAAAACCTGATGTACTCAGGTGAGGATATTAGTCTGAATAATAAATATTTATGATGTTTACCATACAGATTAAATCAATCTTTATTATTATTGGATGAAGTATTGTAATATACTATTTTTATTAAATTTGACTATTATTTGTTGGCATAGAAACAGTGACCCGAAATAATAAGTTGTATAAAAGCAACTAAAATTAGGATGAAGGTAAAAACTAGTTAAATTTAATAAAAATAGATATCAAATTATATTAATTTTTAAGCATCATTCTCATTATAATCCATAAATTAAGTAATCGCTTAAAATTAGACGAAATAATTACAAAAACGTATTCCCCTTTTCATGAATATAAAATATGTAAACAAAATTTAGGAAAATGGTCCAAAAACATTGATTACAATGAAATCCCATCTTTTATGACTGTTAAGACTCAAGTAATTCATCAGAGGCAGCGCGTGGGACCCAGACCAAATAACAAGGTAAACAAATAATAATAGAATGGAAATGAAATTAACAAAAAATGTTTGTTAAATTTGATGAAGAAAAGAAACCATTTTAGATTAGCTTTTGGCTTTAGTTTTTTGTATTTTTTTTCTTTCCCCCATATTTGGATACATTTTTAATATTAAATTATTTGTTTAGATATATTAAAGTTAACAAATTTTCTAATAAATTTGAATGTAAATATAACAAATATATAATATTCTGGATATCTCTTATTGATTATGGTCCTAATACTTTTTACACAATGTTTTCAAATATTAGTTTATACAAAACTGAATTCACTCTTATAATGAACTTGATTTGAATTATTTCTTTACATCTCAGCTTGACAACATGGAGATAATTTTAATTGAGAAAGATTAATAGCATAGAAAAAATAAAATGTTTCAGATTTTCTCCCAATATTTGACTTTTTTATGAAAAAATAAAAATAGTAAATTGAAAATATTAAGTGAATAAAATTGGATTACCAAAACTGAACTACCAGTTAATAACAAACATGGCACGGAAGATATTGGGATAGAGAATGAGTTTAAGGGTCTGAGTTGGGTTTGCGCTTGCCACTAGTTCCTGTAGCTCAGTGGTAAGAGCGGTTGGGCATTAACCAAGCCACCCTCCGGCTGTGAGTTTGATTCTCACCGGGAACTTATTCTTTATTCTGATCCGTGCTGTTTATTCACTCACTGCCGAACGGAAACCAGCCTGAGTTTAGTTGCGATAAAAAGCAAAAGAAATTGAGGTAAAGGTGAATAGTAGTAGTAGTAATAATAATGGTTAAGTGAATGCATAAATGAACCACTGTGTGTGTGTGTGTGTGTGTGCAAGAATTTTAGGTGTGTTGGGAGCTTTTGACTTGACAGTTGAAATATCTTCTGTTATATTTTCAGTTTCGTCATAGTCCCAGTTATTTTAAAGTTTGACATGTTGCAGCCATTTGAACTGTAATACACATGTACATATAAATATTAAAGAAAAAGAAGGAAACAAACTGCTTACATACAAAAATACATATCTCACTCCTTCCCTCTCTCTGTTATATATATATATATATATATATATATATACAATCTTTACTTTACTTTACTTCAACCACTAATTTGTTGAATGAATGCTAAGATGCCTTTTACGAAATATATTTAATATGCCTTGTTTGGCTGTGTTGTTGTTCATTTCTGATTGCCTCCCTTGATAAAATCTGCGCGCGTTCTGCATGATTCTTCATATTCTGTTTACTTAGGTATTTCTGCGCACTTTGGACACCCCATTTTAAAACGTAAATTAAAGTTTAAAAACTGTTGTTTGTAAGTTTTTTCTTGTTTTTGTTAGAAAGAATAAAGTCCATATATGTGTCCGGAAAAAAGAAAAAAAAAACTTCAACGTAGAATTGTGCTCTTAAAAGTCAATTTAAAGTTTTAAACTAAAATTTCCGCCATTTTGTTGACCTTTTTGGAAATTTAACAAATTCGAATTCCGTAATTTAAAATTTAAAAAAAAAATCAAGAATTCTTCCGATGTTCTTTAGATATACTTAATTTCATCATTACCGAACAATCCGTAACTGAATAATTACCATTTTCCATTAAAAACAATACATAAGAAACCTTTTTTTTTTCTTCCACGTTGGGAGGGTCAAATATCTGTCAACAACTTCCGTTTGCCACCAGAGATAAGGATCTTGACACGCGCAGATACGCTAATTACATATTATGGAAGTCGCTATTTGTCAATAAGGAGAGCTGACTGCGATTATGACAGCAGTTGTGTCCTTTTTTGTTGACATGAACATTTACGTTTATGTTCATCCATAGAAAAATTTCGGCCAATTAAATCACAACAAAAATAATAATTTAAAAAAATCTCCCTTGGTTTCAGTTTTCATTTTTTACATATCTTTACTTACCCTTTCACAGTACATCACGTGAGAACAGATTTTAACTGATCATAACAGAAACGGAATAAAAAAAAAAATTACATTTTTCAAAACAGTAAAAACTTAGCATTAAAATCTTTTTTAGAGAGAATTTTTAAGATTATTTCTCTTTTCATGGACAATAGCGATAATCATATTTTACCAAATGAATGAAAAATATTGGCAAATAGAGCAGTATTCTTTTTTTTTTTTTCGCATTTTTAAATAATTTCAATTAACATTTTTTTTACGGAAACTACCATTTAGCTCTTTCAGAAGCAGAATTTATATGTTCATGGGCTTGACTTAGTAATGTAAAAATATCGGACAGATCTTGTGAAAATAAATCAAATTTTTAAGATGAGTCTCTTTTAATCACAATGAAAAAATATTTGTTTCCCGAAATTTGCAATAAAAACTGATTTAAAAAAAAAGATTCATCCTTTATTCGATAAGTATTGAAAATTTTATTAAAATCGAATCGGTAGTTTCTGTATAATAAATTATTAAAATCTAGGTGTTTTTTTGATCATTGAAAGAAAATTTACTACTAATTAGTACGGAAAATATTTTGTTTACTTTTTCGCGCAGATTTACACTATTTTGATTCAATAATATCTCCCGTTTTATAAGGTGTACACAAATAATTTTTATCTCATATATTTCGCCAATCTTTCAACTTAATAATGACACCAACATTTCAACGAAAAGATTAAGTTTTATATGATTTTGAAGTTTATTTATATCAAGGTGTCAATTTTCCGTATTCCCCGCAGAAATACCTATATTTACTGTTTAGAAACAACAGAACTGACCGTGTGTCACGTTTGTAACAGTGGATTTGCAAATAAATGCCATCATTGTAACTCAGTGATTAGAGCGTGAGACTGAAATCGAGTTGTGGTGAAATTCCTCACCAAACGTTCGTATTGAAAAAAAAAACACTTGATTTCAGTCAGGTTGTCGATCTCTTAGTGATTTAGTCATAAGCAGGAACAAACACCATTACAAAAAGAAAAACATCTTGAACTTCTACGACTTTAAAAACGTCATTTCTACAGACGAGATACATTTGAATTATTGCTTGGGGCATTTATTTTCATAGCGAGCGGAGAAGGGTGTATTGGAAATATGTTTTTAAAAATGAAATAACTAGTTTTTTTGTTATTCCCCTCAAACGAGATAGCACAAAATTTTATCTGTATTATGGGATTTTTCGATTGTAATGTTGGTTACCTCGTTTATTCCGAAAATGCGGCTGAGAGTTCCATTGGTTCCATTACGGCAGTCGGCAAAACTATGTCCCACGGTGTTTGTTCTTGCCAAGACTAAAGATTAACACAGGCATTGGAATAGCGTTGAATTTGGAAATCGAGTGAGTCTGGAGGCAGAGATTCAAAACCAGCCTCAAAATAATGGTATTGAATCTCTGCCTCTAGAGTTGCTCAATTTCCAAATTCGATGCTATTCCAATGCCTGTGTTGAGATAAAGCTCGGATTATCTCCCTTTATGGCCAAATCAGGCAAACGAGAGCCAAAGATACGAGAGCCAATTTCAAGATTTGCGCATTCCACTTCAAGCATTCCAATTAGACCGGGGTCTTGTGGAGGTAAGTACCACACGAGGCCGGAGAAATTGGGGTTAGTATTTTCAAATAGGTATACATGTGGGTATTCAGAAATGCGATGGTAATTTGGCGAGGGAGGGGGGATTTATCCCAGGCATGTCATACTATTAGGTAAAAGAGCCGGGGGTCAAACAGGGTCCCCTGTGCACCCACAGGACTCTATAAATAGGGTACCAAAATGTTCCTTAGGATGTCCTCTTTTAGAAAAAAAGATGTTCCCAAGAAAAAATGTGTGTGTGTGTGGGGGGGGGGGACTACCTCATTTGCATAAAACAAAATGGCCGCCACCAAAAAAATCCAGAATTTCATATATCGTCTTGCAATTGACATATCTGAGTACTTTAAAAGGCTTGATTGTTGAGTCTCTGATGCCTCGGGTTTATCAAGATATATTCATCCTTATGTATAGTGTTAGATTAAGTAGAACATTTGAAAAATCTGTCCTTTTTGAAAAGCATTTGACCATGAACCTTTTGGTTTTGACATATTTATTTTTCTTTCTTTTCAACTGCAATGGAACGAAACCATGTCTAAAAGTGAACGTCTACTTTTTTTGTTTGTTTTTTATACATGCCTGGGAGTAGATGATGGATCAAGGAAGAGGTCAGTGGTCTAAAGAGTTTGGGGGTCCTTGCTTCAGGACTTTGAAATACAGGATTGATCGAAGTAAATTAACTTTGTTGAGGTAGTATTTTAATTAAATTCGTATTGTACTACTCACTGCAGTAAACACTACTGCAGTATTGCAATGTTTTAGAAACAATTTTAACATTTGGCCATTTTTTTTTTGCGTATTTTTAGACAGAAACGTATCCAACTATCCGGCAACCCTTATTCACCTCGTTTTTTTGTTTTTCTTTTTTTATCACAGATTTTCGGCCGCTGTACCCTCCAGCCTTCCCCGGATGTCGTATTTTGTAATGCGAATTTTGTTCTGTAGAGAACATACGTGTTCCTTTTTATACACGTCACATCCGGTGCCTCTGCCTGTAAGCTCTTGGAAATGTCCTCACCTGATTCAAGCGTTGAATCTGTGATCGTCCATTGAATTAGGTGAATTTGTTATGGGTGAATTCATTCAGGTTAGCTAGGTTAATTATAATGATCCGACTTCGTTAAATACCTAAACTAATCACTCATAAACTGATTTGAAATGTTTAAGTGACGGAGTAGTCGCTAAGTGAAACCTGTTAGTGTGTGGGTATGTTTTCTAGCAGCAGATAACAGGTAGGGTGATGACTTGGGCTTCGAAGGAGGTCACGAAGTATGTGACTGTGACAGTTGTAGTCTTGGTCAATTCTCGCGTGAATTCTAACAACAGAATGCGGGAACTGACATAACATCGAATTTTGCGCTTCTATTTATTGAAGATCATTTGATAAGGAAATTTAGGATATATTAATCTTAATTATCAGACTGTGGTCTTCTATTGTAGTGAATGTTGTTTTACTCATAAGTACCAATAACTATATTGGTTATCTTGTTGACTGCTTAAGGGATAGGCCCCAGAGGCCTGTTTTAGGATTAAGTTTTATTAATCTTTAAAAAAAAAATGTATTGTTCATTTTCTCTGAAACATGTTATAGCCTCAAGTATTTCCATATGGTTTATTTAATGAAGTGTCTTCGCTAAAAGATCTCTTGAAAAAGGTTTGGTTAATTCAACTTTTCTGGGATCGTCGGCGGATAGATACATTTTGTATTGTTTTGTTTATCTACGACGAGAAATGTTTTCCATTTGATTGTCTATGAATATTAAACTAGCTGATGTAACGTTCTGGTTGTGTTTAGTGCCTCTGTTCGCTTTGTTAGTCTTGCTATTTTAGCTGTGTGAGATTAGAATGCGTTTGACTCATAACCGTGTTTTAGCGTGTTAAGAAAAGAAGACGGAACATGATAACACATGTGATAGGGCTGTTCGCCTCCTGGTAAGAACTGAGTCTTCCCCGTTCCCACTTCCGGTCTGCGTTTCTGGGAGCTTGCTTCGGCATGTTTATTGATTTAACATATACATGCATTACTTATTGATTTAACATACATATATATAAACATTACAGCTGACAAAGAAAATTCTGGTTAATTACTTATCCAGTCCTTAGTTTGGAAAATATGCTGTTATCGGTGATTAGAGGGAATCTGTTTTTGGTCACTACGAAAGTATGTATACTGATACAAATTTAACCAGCACTCCCATTCTACATTCATTGTTTTGTTGGGATTGTTGTGGGGTTAACCGCGATTAGGATCGCCTTGACTCGAACGTGTGAAAAAAGAACAAAGAATCCAACAACTTTTTGGTTTCCGTAAATCCGATCTTTTAATAACAATGGAAGAGTGTAGAGAAAAGGGTATTTAGGAGTGGTTGCGAATAGATTGGGATTCGCGTGGAAACTTACAGGATAGTTGAAAACCAAATGTTCAATGTTCATTCCTCCTCGAAGTATAAGAAAATTCATTTGGGAAACTTGAATGCAGTAGAATTTGGTGTTTCTATGTTGAGATGAGTCAAGCAGGAGAGTTCCTCGAGTTCTGTTGAATGTTGGTGTGAAAAGTTATTTTTCTTAGTTAGCTGTCTGGAATTTGTCCAATAGCTGTTTTGGTGTTTAGGCATATTTACACATATGACGTGAGCTAGCATTTTTGTGATGGCTGGGCTTTTTGGAAGAGTCAATATTTGGCTGACTTTGGAAGTAAACATGATGGTTGTCTGGGCCGATAGAATAGTCAGCCATTGCCTGCTGGCAACGGTATCCGGCATTTTCATAGTCGGTAATTTAATCGCGGGCATCTTCATAGCTGAAATGGCTATTTACTAGACACTTTTTAGAGCCGAAACGAAACGATAAAAGTCCCGTTCATCTGGTGTCGCTGGGTGACTCACGCGCACCCTTGGGCAGCCCCCCCCCATTCTTTTTTAATGAAAGCACAAAAAGATATTCATTAAAATATCATAGAAGCCTCACAAGGGAAGTAACTGAATACTTCGAAGCCTCGCTTCTATACAACAGACAGAAAGTAACGGCCCCGTTTACCATTATTATAATTAGATTGTAAATAAAAAACCCTCGCAAAACATAGAAAATATTTGTTTGTGAAAAATAAAAAGTGTTCGTTAGGATGTCTTCTTTCAGAAAAACGATGTTCCCAAGAAAAAGGGCGGGAAGTACTACCTCATTTGCATAAAACAAAATGGCCGCCAG
>VCCN01000428.1:52070-64405 GCA_006491835.1 Architeuthis dux | reverse complement strand
TGCGATTTTCTATGTTTCCGGTGTCCGGATTCAGAACCGCACCAGGTGTCATATATGGTTAAAAATTAACCCCCATGGGACATTATTTCAGCTGGCAGAATCATAAAATAGACACTTCAAGGATTAAGAAAAAATGAAACAAATCTGTTTTTTACGAAAAATAAATCGGGGGGATTGCCATGAAACTATTTTTTCGACTATTACATATTATAAAATTAAATGTGACTTTAATCGCCAGAATGTTTTAAAATTAAAATATTACTTATTTTAATGCTTTAAATTAAATAAAAATATTATTGATTTTATCAAAAATCATTTAAATAGCAATTTCTGACATCTAGACGAAACCAAAAACATCTAGATTTAGAGGAAAAACATCTAAACTGGCAACGCTGAGCAAGGGACGTAAGTCACATTTCAGTATATCAGTCAGTGACGGCGATCAGTCGCTAAAGATGCTAGCGCGTCTAAAAATGGTGACACGTGAATAGCCGTGAAGATGAGTACAACATTTTTAACACTAAACAAAATAAACTTGAAGTTACTCTATAACAATGGCAACATCAAGTCTTGCAAATATATGTTTGTTCTTCATGGTAAAGTCAAATGAAAACAACAAAGTGGAAATCCAAGATTTTAATTTTATTCATTTTATTTCGAAGAGTCGTCAGTTTATCCATGCAGAAAGGAAGTTTTTATTACTTTGATTACAAATGCGCCATCTTTGTCAAAAACATGCCACATGAAAATGTGATGCTAAATTAAGTCGTGATTATATACTTGATATTCAGATAACCAGAATTATTCCATTATTTCAATTATGTGAACATCAAATACATACTTGAATATCAAGTACATATCTTTACCTTCAGAAAGGTAAAGGTATGTACTTGATATTCAGATAATTGGAATTATTTCATTATTCCGATTGCATGAAAATCAAGTACATGCCTATACCTTTAAAAGAGGTAAAGGTATGTACTTGATATTCAGATAACCGGAATTATTTCATTATTCCGATTATGTGAATATCAAGTACATACATATGTACTTAATATTCAGATAACCGGAATAATAAAAGACCGACCAAATGTCTTACCATTTTTTGCTTGGCGTGTCACAAAAATGATCAGAATGGATTGATCTTATGAAATAATTAATTGAACACAACCAAAGTTAGATTTATTCTGAATCTGCTTAGCAAGGATTATGGTGATTTGTATTTATTTGTATTAAGTTATTTTAGGATGGCGTCATTAGAATAACACATATTATATTAGGTATGTAGCGAAAGATACACTTTAAAAATAAACGGATCGCTGTATGACCCAAGAAACAAATGCCCTCAAAATCAATTCATTTATTTTTCTCTTAAATAAAAGGAAATAATTATACTGAATAAAAGACGGGGGAAAAGAAAGAGAGAAAAGGGAGCCAAGATTGTATATGAAAAATGGAAAGAAATAGATGAAACTGTCCGCAGGTAGATCGTCCCAACGAATGTTTTTATCTAAAAGAAGCATTTTGCGTCTGTCTATATTTCTTTCCTCTTTCACGCTTTCGGTATTTTTCAACACACACACACACACACACAAACCACTGAAACCTTCTGTGGTCAAAGATTGTATCAGCTTTCGCATTGCATCACCATTTCGAATTCTTTTCTTAAAGACTTACTTCCATTAACTTGAGCATAATAAAACTAAACGTCAATCGTATAATCTTGACCGACTTGCTAGCATATTTGACGGCACATTTTTTCCAAAATATAATTTTAATAAATCTCCCTGCTGTCTATACACAAAGATGTTGGTCCTTCCATAGACCCACAAGAAGCCTAGACTATTGTTATATATTGACTATTACCCACAGAAATGAGCTGGCTGAGTGTGCGTTTCATGTTCTCATGTATTGTGTATGCTGCCAAATGCAGAAATTACAAAGATAAATTGAATATATAAGCAAAAAGATCTTCCAAACAGTATGTAAATATAATATTAAATGAAAAGACGCTATTCTGGTAATTATATAAAAATATAGATGTTTTTGAGAATATATTGCGTTTTAATTTTTATATAATGAAATTAAATAAATGAGTTTATCTTTTTTATTTGAGGATATATTTAGCGTAGTTTTTTTTATCTTATGCAATATTCATTTCATTCCGTTTTGTTTTAATTCAATTTCTTTATTTTATTCGTTTTACCTGGTTCGTTTTCCTTTTTATTAATTTAGACAGATTTGCCTTTTTTAAAATTTCGCTGTTTGATACTGTGGTAGGATTTATTTTATTGGTTTACTCTATTTATTTGTTTATGATTCTATCGGGAAATCTTTATGTCTTTATGTGTTAAAAGCGTTTACCGACTAATAATTTGAAATTTCTTTTAGAAAATAAAAATTATTGCTTGAAATTAGCGTCCACTCGAAATAAAGTTATTAAAAAGCTAAAATGTAGCCCTCCCCTCGAAAGGTTATGAGAAATGGTGATGACACTCATTCCATTGGTTAGAATACACATGGTTAATTTCTTTAATTGCCATGAAGTGTATTTTAGAGCATTGTGCCCATTGTGACCAGTCTTTTGGTACACTTCTAATTCCCCTGATATATTTTAACATAACCGCAACTGGAATATTGCGTGCTTACTATTACTTCCCTTCGATAATGCCCAGAAATTAAAGATCTTCTTGGCACATATCGGCGATATAAGGAAACACTAACTGTAAATGAACTAATTGCAAATACGGGTATAAACTAATAGTTAACCAATATTGTAATAGTCGTTACCAAAAATCCGATAACCACTAACTTTAGAGACGCATAGTACATAGGCGCTAAACCACCGCTTTTAACGTGAAGAGTCGGCCTATTAAAGCTAAAATGCGACCATTCCATGATGTGCTTATAAAACGCATCTCCGGGACACTGGGTTTTGCGAACGTCTCGATGGCCAAACAATTCGTAGTTACGATCTATGAAACCCTTTTTCACACCACAGTCAATAATATTGTGAACGGCATTCAGAGCTTCTTGGTTGGGAATCTTTGTCATAAAGTTCCCCATCACAGACACTGCGACGGCCACGTGGTTATAATACTTGGTGTGGGCACCCGTTCGGTTCCAACCGCGGGCCTCGTACACTCGTCCGTCCTCTCCGACCAAAAAGTTGTAACCAATGTCCGACCACCCTGAAAACAAAGAATATTATTATTACTATCATCATATTTGCTTGATTCTGTTTGATACAATCATTTACGAAGTCTTTCGCCTAAGGTAAATGAAGGTTTTTCTTAGAAATTTATTGAGCATTTCTTTATATTATTCGTTTGCCTTCTACCCACTGGGCACAAACACGAACATTACTATATAAAAAAATACATTTAAACAAATACAAAATTCAAGAAAAAAAAAAGAGAGAGTTTCACATAAGTACACATAAGTTGGGTAGGAGCTATTGGATTGAGAGAGTTTTTCTTAGTATGTGAGCAGTGCTCATTACCACGATCTCTTGAGTTTAAGATAAAGATAGATTTCCTGGGATTTTCTTAATGTGTGCATCAGTATTCTTTGAAATCATTCCTAGCGTACCTACTACTACTGGAATAGTGGTTGTGTTTAAATGCCACATTCTTGCAATTTCAATTTCCAGAACCTTTTTAAAAGATGTTTTATCAGACGGGGTGGTCATGTCTATAAGATAGCATTTATGTTCTTTGAAATCTTTTATTACTATATCTGGTCTATTGGTTTGTATAGTGCGGTCGGTATGTATGATGAAATCCCTGAGCAAAGTAACACCTTCACCTTTTAGCACTGGTGGTGGTTTGTGATCATACCATTTTTCTGCGTTGGCATATTTTTCAATGCAGTTATTTCCCTATCTTATCATGCCTAAGTTCATTTGGAGCTAGGGTAGAACAGCTAGATATTCGCTTCCTATTTCATCTTGGTCGTTTAGTTACATATTTTGTTTGATTTTTGGCTTTCTTTAAATATTGAGTGTATATTTTTAGTTGATTCGTGCTGGTAAACATGCTTTAACATCCAATTATTTGTTAACTCTAGATATCGTTCAATCCCTGTGGTTGTGGTCTTATATGTGAGCTCTAGTTGGATCAACCCTCTCCCCCAGCTGCCCCGGGTAGGTACAGCCGATCTACATCTGCTTTTGGGTGATGCATGCTGTACATGGTTAGAATCTTTCTGATCTTTCTATATATTCTCCGCACCTCTTCAAGATTCCAATTCATCACATTGAAAAAGTATGTAACAACAGGTAGAGCTAAGGTGTTGATAACTATTCCTCTCCTTCCACTTTGACGTTCTTTTTAGTTCGACCCTATCACTTTAACTTGTTTCAAGAAGAAGTATAAATCTGTCCGATGTATAAATCTGTCCGATGTATAAATCTGTCCGAAGTATAAATCTGTCCGATGTATAAATCTGTCCGAAGTATAAATCTGTCCGTAGATTAATACTAGTTGCAGGAAGTATAACCACAGCTTCTCGAAATCTTGATCTTAGGTCATATTTATTGCCACTAAAATGGCCTAGACATGCGTGATACCCTCTGAGAGAAACAGGTCGGGAATACCCAAGAGCGTGCAATGTTCCGGTCTAGACAAGTAGTAGTAGTACACATAAAACTCTCTGGAAGAGGCTTTTGTCAATATTCGATTTAGGTTGATTTTTAAAATATTTTAAATTTAAAAAAAGATTATCTTGCTTTCTTTGCTATCAATGTGTACCTATATATAATTCATATATTGAAGTCCAGTAAAAGTCTGAAATTCATCAACAATTCTTCAGGTGCATGTTGGGGGAGCAAAAACGTTGCAATGAGATGTTGTAAATGAATCGTGTGGGCAATCGTTTATCAGTCATAATGATATGAACTGAATTGTTCAGTTTATTTTCGATCTCTTTGTGCTATGAACCATTGCTTACCGTTTGTATCCATGTGCAGATCTTGAACTTGTTTGACTTGATCAATGCACGAGGCGAGATTAAAACATTCTCCCATGGCTGTGTGATGAATGAAGACGTATGGAACTGGTACTTCCATACCGGTAACTTCTTTGGGCCTTTTGGCACCCCATTTGTCACGTCCGATCAGTTCGAACTTAGAACATTCGTCTTTCACCGCACCAGCAGCAGCTGAAAAACAAAAACAAAAAGATAAAAATGAATTTATTTCATCAATACCATAAAACGTTGGACAAATTAGAAAATAAATGAACCAAAACCATTTTCTCTCTAATTTTATATTATGAGCGAATTCTCGATGTGACTAAAGCAATATTTATCAATGACGCATATTTATCAATGACACATATTTATCAATGACACATCACGACTAGGAAAATGATATATATAATAGCCCTATTCTATAACACTTGCCTTAATTGCTGACCACTGACAATCGTTTGGCTCATTTTCAAATTAGTTGAAACAATTTTGGGGTAAAAAATGACAAGATTCGGTGTTTAATCATCAATATGTTTTCCTTAAATCACCAGAAATAATTAGTTTGTTTGTGCAGAAAATGACTAAAGTGAAACATGGGAGTGGTAGGGTGGTGGTAAAGTCTGAACAGTGATAAGAAAGGCCGAACCCATGCCTTTGCATACCGCGTTCAAATGTAGTCAACGCTAAAAAAAACAATCCTTAAAATTCAACAATGATTGTTATTTCGTTTGACCCCTACCGCCAGAATATCTAATTATTAGAGGGAAAGAAAGTTTTGATGTATTTCTTCAAATCTTACCCGTGATAACAACCTTATGTTATTCACACTTGAAATGAGACATACATTCTATTTATTGACACAGGCATGTAACTAAACAAAAACACTGGTTATTTTAACTATATATATATATATATATGTTCATGAAATCTCATATATCTAATAATGAACAGCTAATTTACATTATGATAGCGAAAGCAAGGTGTGTGTTACACTGATATTGTAAATTGGAAGCGTAAAAGAAAATACGTAAAAGATTTGACCCGTGATTAGTAATAAATCTTACACAAGTTAGTGAAGGACATTTTCTCTAAAAACTGGGATGCACTTTGCTGTACGATGCATCCGTATAGCTTTTATATCATCTGGTACGCATTCATGGAACAGATCGGGCGAAGATAAAGTGTCATATTCATTATGTAAACCTTGTTTTGCCATTTTCTACATGCGTATATGCTTATGTGTGTGTGTATGTGTCTGTGTGTGTATGTGTATGTGTATGTGTGTGTGTGTGTGTGTGTGTGTGTACACAGACTTTCGTTAGAATTGGGTGACATTTTTTTAGGTATTTCAAGTTGTTAGAATCGGGATCAGGTGTTTGTCTCTGTTGAGCGAAAAATAGAAGCACAAGAATAAGATCAAATGATTGTCACAATGGTGTTTATGAAGGGGGAAATGAGTTTACGAGAAAGAAGGCCAAGAAAATGGCTTAGCGTTACATTTTTGTGATATCAATTTCAAAGTCTATTTCTATATAACATTTATCGATTCTTTGATAAGACTGACAGCGATTTTGCAAACTATTTAATCGAGGCAACACCAGCTAACATTGCTATTTGTACAATTGAACGATCTAGAGACCCTTGAATACAGAAGAAAAGATGCTGACCTACTGGAAGTCTATCGAATCCGGAACAACATACATGAAGTGGATGCTGACGTTCATTGCTCAAAATGCCCTGATAAGAAAATGCTGACTCCATCTATCAGCAGTAAAACCAGAGGAAACAGCCATAAACTATAAATTCAGACCTCCATTGGTGTTAGAAATAATTTCCTCTCGGCAAGAGTAGTAAACGCATAGAACATCCTAAGTAAAAAGACGGTCACATCCGAGAATATCAATATTTTTTTAAAATAATCTTTATTCTGATATCGGTCATACTAAAGTTAACTATCATTTTTCTTATTAGTTTAAACCCAGCCCAACTACACTGAAGCTGGATTAATAACGCAATTAACTGCTGTCAAAAAAGCCCATTTCAAGTATATTCAAGTACATATATAATCAACCGAAATCACAGAGGTTTTAATTGTTGTTATTCTAGGGTTGACATATCTGAACATTCAAAAAAGAGGACACTTCCGAAAATATCCTGTCCCAACCCGACACACATTTTGGTACTACGTAACCTTCAAGCAGACGTCATAATTAATTTTGAAGGCTTTTCAAGAATTTAAAAAATTATTTCTGGATGAAGATTTCGAGTCCTAAGTGGATGACATGTCCGGTAAAATACGCATGTATGGCGACTCTATGTTATTCACACTTGAAATGAGACATACATTCTATTTATTGACACAGGCATGTAACTAAACAAAACAGTGGTTATTTTAATTATATATGTGTTCATGAAATCTCATATATACTTGAATATACTTGAAATAGGCTTTTTTGACTGCAGTTAATTGCGTCATTAAGCCAGCTTCAGTGTAGTTGGGCTGGGTTTAAACTAATAAGAAAATGATAGTTAAATTTGGTATGTTCGATATCAGATAAAGATTATTTTTTTAAATATTGATATTCTCGGATATGACCGTCTTTTTACTTAGGATGTTCTATGCGTTTGCTACTCTTGCCGAGAGGAAATTATTTCTAACACCAATGGAGGTCTGAATTTATAGTTTATGGCTGTGTCCTCTGGTTTTACAGCAGAATGTTCTTATCAGGGCATTTTGAGCAATGAACGTCAGTATCCATTCTATGTATGTTGTTCCGAATTCTATAGATAGTAGGTCAGCAGGTTTTTTTCTGTATTCAAGGGTCTATAGATTAAGTTGTTTTAATCTTTCAGTGTAGGATAAATCTCCCAATCTCGGAATGATCTTGGTGGCTCTCCTTATATCTAATAATATGCTTATTCGCTGACAAATTGCACGCGTAGATGTGTATATGTATGTTTCAATAGAACTTAGAGTATTATATCTACATGCTAGAATAAAGGGTGGAGCGTATTACCGAGTTTAACAATACATAAGGAAGTACAAAAAGATTAATAGTTTTAGCTACAACATATATGTCATAAAGAAACACCTATAACTCATGTGTCTTTGCGTGTAATATTAATGAATCTAATGTGTATATGAATGTGCAGACAGATAGACAGATAGATAGATAGATAGATAGATAGATAGATAGATAGATAGATAGATAGATAGATAGATAGGTCTAACAAAGAAAGAAAGAATCTATTCACTGATGCATGTGGCCTTGTTTCAAACTAATCTATATATACACTGTAAATACTGAAGCAGAATATACTTTATATTTACTAAGTTTTGCTTAGTTTGACACAAGGCCACAGTAGAGGGGCACCCAGTAAGGATTGAATGTATTACAGTAGTAATTTCACTGATTGTGAAACTAGGGATTTCATGAAATTACTGAAATGTTCAGGGATCTCACAAAATCTCTAGGATGAAAATGCATGTCAGATGACAAATACAAATATTTAGGCAAATTGCTGTGTTTTTATATAAATTTCACACTCTTACTGTAACATTTGTTTAGTATTCGCGTAAGTATATCCGTCAGACGAAAATAGCCAAAATATATAGATCAACAATTTTCTATAAAAGGCAAAACACAGCAGAAGAATATGAATGAAATCCCAAATAAAAAGAAATAAGAATCTTTTTTTTTTTACGATCAAGTGCAGTTTATTTTCGTTTGGTCAAAATATTCAAGTTGGAAACAAAGCTGAAACGAAATATTTTTTTTAAAAATATTTTTTTATATTTATAAGAAAATTGTTTTTCAACATCATCTTTTTAAATTTATGTACATATCATTTCCTGTGCGCAGGTGTAGATGCATATTGTGTTTGTGTCCAAATCTTATCCTTATTTTCGATGTATCGTATTAAGATGTTAGTGTAAGGATAAAAAAAATGAATTTTTGCACTTTCTTTTGCGAATACTTCAGCGTTTACGTTGTTTGTATTAGAGTGTTTCGTTTCATGTACAGTGGAGTAGATTTGGGGGCCCGTGGAGCTTGGCTCCTTAAGGGACCCCTTCGAACATTTGGTGAGATTTGGTGAAAAGGGAAAATTTGCAATAAATAGACATGCACTATGACTTAATTGGTGAAAAACAACCCCAACGGCTAAATTCCTATTCATGCAATTCTTGTATGTACATCCTTGTGATTGTATAATATCAGTAGAAATGCAGCAGGTGAACTATAATTTATTTATAAAGCTTTTTGGGGCCCCCTTCATTGGGGGCTCCTTCCATTGGAGGCTCCCTCAATTGGGGCCCCCTCTATCCCCCCTTCATTGGAGGCCCGGGTTCGTATTCAAATACCCCCTCCCTCAGTTACACCTCTATTAATGTATTATATTCAAACATAAAGTGCTCTTTCCTGGCCCCTATAAAAGTCGAACGTGTCTTACCTTTAATCACCACAAAACAAACAAAACAGTCGAGGACAATGTTCATTAAATACATCCTAAGAGAAAGGGCTGTAGTTAAACTGATGCAAATCAGCGGAAAGCAAGTCGGTGAAAACGAAAGATAATCATTTGTCCCACAAAGTATGTATTGGGGTTCATCAGTTAAAGAATTCGATTGATTGTGTGTGTGTGTGTGTGTGTGTGTGTGTGTGTGTGTGTGTCTTGCTCGATCTTAAGGGAAGCTAACCTTTCTACATTGCACACTTATGGAGGTCATTCTGTTTGTCTGCTGGATAATATACTTATGACCTCTATTGCCTCCTCTGGAATATAGAAATAGTGTAATATGTAGACGAATGCAACAGACCATAAACAAGGGCGTATCTAGAGATTTGAGTGCTGGAGGGGGGATCCTTGAGAGGCTCACTCCAACATTTAGTGAGAATTGTCAATAGAAATGCAGTAGGTGAACTACTATTTATAAAGTCACCCCTCTTCGTTTTCAAATAGTCCCCGTGCCCTCCACAGCCTTCTTTAAAAGAAATCTTTCCATCTTATTCTTCCTGGGGAGAAGATGGAAAAGCCACACTGGTTTTTTTAGGTATTTAATAATATCCGATATTATATAGAATAAGATGGTAGGTTCGGGGCCTTAACCGGTTTGAACGTGAAACTATTTATATATATATATTAGAGAGTAGCGAGGTACTGTCATCAGCCAGGTAGTTGCAACCGACACACTCGAGCAAATATGTATACTATTTGGTATGAGAGATTTTATGAGCACGCCTAGCGTTAAAATAACCAGTGTTTTTTTGTTCAGTTTCAAGCCGATGGGGAGGCGAATCGAGAATCCAAGTTTTAGTTTGAAATGGTTGAAATTCTCGCACCCATTCCCTGCTTGATAATACACGCGTTTCTGTTATTAACTTTCGTGACATCAGGAGCTTCGGAACATGAAAACAACCTGTTAGGTTGGGGGAAACGAATTAAAAGCAATTGCAAAAATATAAAAGTAACTTAAGTGAATTATTTAAAAGCTTTTTTTAATGCTTGAATTGTTAGGAAAAATGTCTGTGCTCTGTAATTTATTAGATGGTACGTATCCGCAGAAATTGGATGGACGCAAAATTTTACCATCCATTTTTTTTGTTCTTGAGCGGTTGATGTCTTATTATTTCTAAAAATACTTGTTATATTTATTCTCTTTTTAACTGCGATGAAAGTCGATAGTTCTATGAATGACAAAAGGTTATTCGTTCAAACTAAAATTTGGTTAATAGCGTTCATAACTTTCTTTATGATAGAGAGAGCGGGCGAAGAAAGAGGATTTTTTTCTTTTTTACGTCACATTGTTTTAGATCAATTCTCGAGAAAGAAAGAAAGAAAGAAAGAAAGAAAGAAAGAAAGAAAGAATGCAGACTCTACAATGTTTATAACTAATGTATATACTTCATATATATATTTGTAACTTTTTCAGTTCCCAATGAATTATATTGCATTTAGTGCAATATTTTTAGTTTTATTTTTGATGCAAGGATTATTTATTTTTGTTGCGGACGTTTTAACGGGGATTAACTTGAAAAATCAATGTTGACAAAATGCTGTCAAAAACTGTATACAACGTCGCAGGTTTTGAACAGAGTCTGTTCTTTTTCTTGTTCTTTAACTGGCCATAACCTCTCGCTGGTTCTTAAGTCCTAAGCTGAACTTTTTTGCTTACTTTTTTTACTATTTCTTTCTATTTGCATTTGGTTTTCTTTGCTTGCAAAAGACTTTCCAAGCAAGGATGGTGCAAAGGTTTCATGCACCCTAGGTGAGATTTATATTTTGTGCAAGGGTTTCATGCGCCCTAGGTGAGACTTATATTATATTTTGTGCAAGGGTTTAATGCGCCCTAGCTGCAGCAGAAGGACCATGGACGGCGGGGCCTATGTTCGGAATAAGCCTCCATCCTGAGCAGTGAAGTTTTAAGGTAGTCAGACTCGGTGGCTACCCAATCACCTTAAGACTCGTGTGTCTGCAAATTGTATAATCTTGCCTGCTATTATTTTATTTCTAATTTGAAAACACTGCTTAAGAAATCACTATTTTAGTTTAATTATGTTATAATTATGAAATAAATGAAAAATATCATAATTATTTTATAAAGCATAACAGTTTTGGTATTATATTCACCTAAAGGTCGTTTTTAATGATGGACGATCTGAAGGAACGGGGATTCATTGTAATTATTCCCATTGATTCTATTGATCGCTTAACGCGAATTCGTCTTAGTAACAATTGGGATGAAATAATTACGTAAAGCAGGATTTGCCTGAATAGCGATCGATACTGCTCACAAAGGGTAGGGACAAAAGACCACACTGCATTCACTGCGCGCTTTTCAAATTCCCCGAACTTTTGGGTAGCAATTAGTAATTTCATGATCTGTAAATGATAATTTCTATGTGTCTTCACCCTTGTACTCATAAAATCCGAGATATCTACGAGATAAACACGCATATCAGTGAGACATCTACCGTGGCGCAATGGTTGTCTCTCTCAAATCAATTCGTTAGTTTAATGAGTTCGGTCCTCACTAGATGCCTTGCTACTGTCGCCTTGTGCCAGACTAGACAAACATAGTACATAAACATTCATTACTACCGCACCGGTGAATTTGCTTAGTAAATACCTAAACGCGAATCTTGACTCTACAAACACATTTACTTCTCAAAGCAAATTACGTCCCCTCCTTTACAAATTCCTGTTTCCCATCCCTAAATAAACCTGACTACACCTACCCAGGTTCGTTTGGAACATTTATAGTTCCCTTGGGCGAATATACGAAGAGAAGTGATCACAAAGGGTTGCGGCTGTAGTCCATACTATTTTCCGTTCGCAGGCACTGTTTGAATTCTCGGAGCTTT
>VCCN01000428.1:6741-21652 GCA_006491835.1 Architeuthis dux | reverse complement strand
GTGTGTGTGTGTGTGTGTGTGTCTTTTAGCGTGAGATATATGTAAATACACCATAAATCTACTATTCTCACTTGAGTAGTGAAGCATATGCTTCTGGCTATTGTTATGGGGGAAATCCCAGAAAGTTGTAAATAAATCTGAGATATTCTCAGTAAACAATTGATGGGATTGTGTGAATATCTTTCTGAACTAATGTGTATTTTTTCACACTTATGTATATATGTTTGTAGGTTGGTAGGTAAGTATATGCCAGTGAAAACAAATTAGTTTTCTTTTTATCTTACCAATTTAAATATTTTTTTCAATTTTTCGAATGTGGATTTCCACTCGCAAATTCAATTAAAAAAACAAAAACAGGTTTGGTTAGTCACTCAATAGAAACCGTTACCAACGTCTTTTGGCAGAATCTTTTGCTGTTGGGGATGATCAATTAAATAATTGGAAAAAGGGGTGATCGATGAATAAGTTACTTTTCTCGCCTTTTGCTGGACAGTGATCACTAAAAAAGTCTGAATTTTCAAAAAAAAACAAGTGTGAATGCTGCCGAGCACACACTGGGGATCAATTTAGCATGAACATACATTGCAAATTGAACCCGCCACTAAAACATTTTTTTTTGGGGGGGGGGTTAAAACCTTTCTATCTCACCCCTCCATCCTGTGTCTGGTTTTTTCCTACAGCGTTTACTGTCCCATGGGCACCAATATTTTGCTCCATTTGTTGTCATCTCTTCTTGCTAAGTGTCCAGCCCATCTCCATTTTGTTGCTTAATTATGTGTATATCCTTCACCCTAGTCCTCCCTCTGATTCTTGTTGATCGTTTTATATCTCTAGTTATCCCTAGCATTGCTCTTTCCGTGACTCTTTGTGTGATTCTAAGTGGTTTTCAGTTCGTTTTGTTAATTTCCATGTTTCGTATCCGTAAGTCATAACTGGTATTATGCATCCATAGTATACTTTACGCTTTAAGCACAAAGGTATTCTTCAATATTGCTCTATTCATACCAAATGATTTCCAGCCGATCGTTATGCGTCGTTTTATTTCGCTTTCATGGTTTTTCTCTAACTTTATTACCTGTCCTAGATAGATGTATTCATCAACTTTTTCTAGAGACGCACCCTCTATTCTTCTGGTCTTTTGTGGGACTTAATCGTTGAACATTACTTTTGTCTTTGTTCTGTTCATCTTTACGTCTACTTTTTTACTTTCTCTATTTAGATCAGTCAACTTGTTTTGTAATTCCTCCGATGCTTCTGACGTCATGGAAACGTCATCGGCTAATCTCAAGTGGTTTAAATATTCTCCGCCTATGTTTATTCCCATTCCCTCCCGGTCAATTTTCCGAAAGATGTTTTCAAAGTTCGCTGTTAATAGTTTAAGTGATATTGTATCCCTCTGTCTTACTCCTTTTCCTATCTGTATCTTGTTTGTATCTTTGTGTAGTCTAATTATTGCAGTGCCATTTTCGTATATGTTCTGAATTACTTGTATGTAATTCTCTTTAACACCTTGTTATCGCATTGAGTTGAAGACTGTCGTATGTTCTACCGAGTCAAATGATTTCTCATAATCTACAAAGGCTAAACAAACTGCTGTGTTGTATTCTAATGACTTTTTGATTAGGTAGTTGATTTATTGTATGTAGGTAGTCTATTGCTGAGTAGCCACTTCTGAAGCCTGCCTGTTCGCGTGGTTGATTTTAATATAGAGTGCCTGTTAGTCTGTTTGTGGGTGTTTTGTGAACAGTTTATATATGTTAGGTAATAGTGTAATAGGGTGATAATGGCCATGGTCGCGGTTATCTCCTTTCTGCGACTACTACCACTGCTAACGTCATCCACAGCCTACCTTACTATTATACACAATCAGCTGAGAGGTGTGCGGTCTTGCATTGTCATGTAGCATTTCATTCGGACCATGTGGGACCCATTTTCCCAAGTGCTCAACCTTTCCTATACCCACACAACACAAATTCTTCAAATGTTGTAAATGAATTCCAAATTTTCTGGTCTTAGGAAGCTTAATAACTCGGAAACCAATGAATATAGAAACATAGGGTTTTCACCAATCGGTAGCCCATTATTTCAAAATGTATTATGTATGGTTTTCAGTTTTCAGTATTTTGCTGATTTTTCTGAAGCATGTCATTTTGGGAAATCCTTGCTTATATGTAAAATACGGTAGACAGACACAGCATACATACAAAGTTATTTTACATCCTTATAAGCAAGGATTAACTCATATTAGTGTATCTCGGGAGCGGATACAAATTTTCTGAATATGTTTTTGCTAAACAATAGAACATGATAATCGACATGTAATGGCTACGATGCAAGGGAACCGAGCTATGACACACCCAAATAGTTTTGACCCAACCCGGCCTGTTAATAACTCGGGAACAGATAAAGAGGGTTTTTCTTTTTTAAATCTCTGCCAACGAAGTTACAAGAGATATATGTATTGAACCGTGTCTTTCCGTTGGTCCACAAAATATCTCCAAAAGTTCTCAATTAATTTCAATGAAATTTTGTGGAAGGTTGGGCAATGGGCCATAAAAGAAGTAATTTTGGAGCGGATCCAGCAATTCTTTCCTCCCCTGAATCGTAGCTATATATCCACGCAACACAAATTCTTCTAAATTTCAAATTTGTTGGTCTTTAGAAACTATCTGTGCGCCGTTCTTAACATCGAGTGAGCGTGGGTGTGAAACTTTACAATTTACAATCGGGACCACCTTCCCTACATTGTGCCAAATACAATCATATTAACGTTTAAAATTGAAAACGGGAAGTTCATGCCATGTTTCGTTGACGTGAGAAGAACAGATACTACACTTTGATCTTGAACTCAGAAGACGCATTCCTACTGCTCTGATAATGCTAATGATTTCTTTCAGTTTTCATGAGGGGGGGGGGTTCTATTTACGATGTAACTATAATGCTAAACTAGCACTTATTTTCCGCCATCCGGAAGTACGACTTACATGACACCAAGCCGCATATTGTTTAAAAAATGAAAAGAAATAAGAGAATTCATACAAAATAAAAATCGGGTCAAAGGGAAGATAATTCATATAGGCCGTACTTCCGTAAAAATGGCAGATAGTGAGTGCCCAATTTAGCATTATAGTTACATTGTAAATAGAACCCGAAGTTCTCGTAAAACCTTTAAAAATTATTTTTTTCTAAAATCTAACACTTTTCCGCCTGGTTCGAAGGTCTAATGGATTAAAATCACCTAAAATAGAAAGAAAAAAAGAATTCTTCTAGAAGAAGTACTTCATGTACGTAAAATAGGAAATACAATTATAAATGGAATAATGATAAATCTGGTGAGAGATGAACTGAAACACAAAAAGATATCACACATGTGTACTGTTGTCAATGCGAGTTTTTTTTTTAAATTCGTTTTTGCCACAAAACATTACAATTTCTTTTTTAACTCAAATATCAAATATGAGGTATGCAGGCCTAATGGCACCACGCGCGTATAATGTCAGCGAAAATTGGGGGATCAGAATAGAATATATGGATTCAAATAAACCCCATATATCAGTTCAATACCTCTAAAAAGTTAAAAAGTACAAAAAGTAAGTAAAATCACACTGTATATAATTCGTAAATTAATAGCAAATTAATACCTAAAAAGAAACCTTGTTAACATATATTTTATTTTGGGCTAATTTCAAGCAAAATCCGCTACTTTTTAAAAACCTTCCTGCTATTTTATGCAATTTCTTCCTGGCAATCCTGAAGCGAGGGGACATTATCCACACTTTTTAGACTTTTGTGGATATCCTTACTGATATTTATAATTAGAGCTGAACATGGGTATGAAAACCTTCAAGTCATGATGTTTTGCTGTCTTCCTAAGGAGACAATTTGCATAGATATGAACAACAATGTCAGAATCCGAAAGAAGTGTAAAATGTTTTTTTCTCTTTTTACAGACATATTTATGTTTTCATTATTATTATTAGAAGTAATGTGTAATTCTTAAGGGAATAAATACCCATTTAAATGCAACACAAGCTAAATTCATTTGGCAAAAACATAATCATAATTAATAAAGCAATGACAAGAGCCCACTGTGAAACTAATTCTTGTATTCATCGTTGGAAGAATCTGAGATTCTGGACGATCAGAATTCTGAATAAAGATGGAGATTTCTGGCCTAATTTTTTCTCTTCACTTGTTCAAGTTGTTAGCAATAATGATCTACTATGATTGTCTTTCCTTGGTTTATGAGCTCATAACAAGCGGGATTTGTCATATTCCAGCGACTATTCACCGAGACGAGGTTGGACCTTTAGTCTAAATGTTGGCAGAGGTTTTTCGTCCATAATCCATCAACAATGAATTTTAAAAAATTAGTTTTCCATTGGGCGTTTCTCATTGCTAATAATGCTGTTTATGTTCTTGACAAATTCAATTTTTGCTACATTTCAATAGGTAAAAGTGCGACATTACCTTCCGACCACGCTAATATTTACATGATGGATTACTTTCTCTCTACTGTTAAGCACTAAAGCTTCTAATTGAAATAAAGTTTTTGACAGTTCGAAGTTCTTTATAATATTCATAATTGCCTAATGGGTGTCTCTTGGAAAGTTTTCTAATCAGAAGAAATTTGAATTTCATTAAATCTTTAAAGATTTTACACCTTTCGTAAAGGTTTTTCTATGTTATTTAGTAGCATAGTAGGGAAGACCGGGGCTAGTTGGTCCCCTTTTGTAGTCAAAGTAGTGTGGAGAATATTTTGATATAGTTAGAGGAACCATTCATGGTTTAAACTGAGCATCAATATCTTGCCTAAATTTGTGATATCAATAAATGGCAAAACTATTGTAACATAACTCACAGTTTGACTCATAGCTTACCTAGTGACACAGGGACCAACTTGCCCCCCATGTAGGGGTAAATTGGCCCGCGGTATGGGGAAAGTCGGCCCCTCATTTTTAATAAGCATAAAACGATTCACAAGAACGCTCAGCAGTACAGTTTATGCATCATAAAAAGATGCAAAAACTGTACTGCTGAGCATTCTCGTGAATCGTTGTATGCTTATTAAAAATGAGGGGCCGACTTGCACCATACCGTTTCTTATTTTCGGGGAGAGGGGGTGAGGTGGCACACACCCCAAAATAAGAAACATTCAGTTGCGATGTCGACAGCCCCAAGATCTTTGTACAGGATATAATAATATTTGGCACTCCTTCAGTAGGCAGTGTAAAATAAAAAGGTTTAATGAGAACAAAAGGATTTACCTTTAGGCAATGACTTGCGAAAAAACAGATCTGCATAATTTCCTTGTGACCAGGATACGTGATCAAGTAAACACAACCAGAAATGAAAAAACACTAGAACACCTCTTTTAATCATCAGTAAATGAAATAAAACATAGGCGCATATTTGGCGCTGCAAGACTAGAAAAAACAGGGACCAACTTGCCCCAACGCAGACATATTTATTTGGGGTTTGACAGTTACTATTGTCAACGGATAGAGCAAAGGCGTCACTCCCCAACGATATCTTTGTTATACAGTTTTGCTCACAGTTATATCTGTCTGGCTGATGCCATTCACTAGCACCTGAAACCTGGCCCTAACAAATCATCAACAAATTTACTTTTAATGATCAAAATCAGTTTTTAACACTCACCTCACCGGTCTGCAACACGTACACGCCAGATTTCCGGTGCAAGGATGCAGACGATCATGTGACTAAAATGGCTGAAAACCTCTTAAGCTTCAAATAAAAGACTTACCCCTGGGTCCAACTAGCCCCGTTCTCCCCAATCCGTGAAAAATGACGAGATCATTTATGTATGGATCAGCACTTTTGCCTACGATCAAAGTATCTGTGCGTTCTGCCTAGGATCAAAGTGTCGCTCCCCAGCCCTCTTCAAAGTGCAGTATCTGTGCGCTCTAGCGGAAGTTACAGTCTGTGAAACAAGGAAACAAACAGAAAAGTCACCTTGTTCATTTTATAGATAGACTGGCCTTTGCATATGATGCACTAAAAGGAATAGAAAAAATGATATCTTTGTCGTCGTCATTTTCTCTTACAATTTTAGACTTTTTTATCATAGTTAAAACAACTTCTCGCAGATTTGGCTTGTAGAGCTGTTTTTCTTGAATGTACAAGGCCGTTATTGTTGACTAATGTATGTTTTTAAGAAAATGTTTCTAGAAAAATCACGAGAAAATAATTGCCTCAATTTTCAAGAAGCCGAATGACACTGCTATTAAGGATATGTACTCGTTTCCTGTATCATTGTTCTACCCAATTCAGGTCTATTTTCCTCAAGAAGGATGCGTCCACTCATGTGCAAAATAGACTGTGATGCCCTCATTTTCTTGTTGCGCCAAAGCTGTACAACGGAGGAAGAGCACAAAAGGATCAATCTGAACAGTTTGTCCACTTCCCGGCTTCAGGTCATTCAGTGTATGAATCATCTGCCCCCTCTTAATTGTGGCATTTACAATGGACTTATTGTCTAAACCTTTCATTTGTATTTCATTTCCAACAACCTCTGTTTCATCGCCATTGATACCATCACCATCACTGGTTGAAGTTGTGGGGTTTTTTTATCAAATGGATCATGGACGTGGAACCAATCCAAGATTTCCCTCATGTCTCACGTGTCATGGACGCGTCTTGCTGTTCCAAACTCCACTTTCTGATGATTGGTAGTTTGCTGCTTTCCTTTCACGAATGGTAGCACATGTATGTATACTATACACCCACTGCTGACTCACACCTTTCGTGATTCTACCCCCTTGTCAAACCCGCTTGACTTTTCAAAGACACCATGAGTCCAAAGTCCTGCCCAGAATCGCTCACTCCTGCAAACTGTATGATACCTTTCTTGTACAGCCAGGGATGTTATGTAGGAAGCTTTGTGCATTTCCTGAACTTAGAAGCGCCCACACTTAGCATAACGAATGTGTCCTGTTGCAGCAAATAGGTTCAGTAATTCAGTCAAAGCATTCAAATGACCACACTCCATGTAATAGGTTCAGTAATTCAGTCAAAGCATTCAAATGACCATGGCTGTGCTGAGAGTGACAAGTTCAAAGTAACTGGTGAAATATTCTGGTTCAGGACATCACTGACAAGATTTTCCAATGCTTTCACTTGACTATGATTCAGCATCATTTGATCTTCATCTATCTCCATGGGCTTGTAACGGATGCAGATGCATCTTTGCACACACACACTCCGGTCATCAAGTGAAACCACTTGACATACATATTTTCCTTAAGAATACCCATGTTTCAATATTCCGAGAACTAAAGTTATCTATCCACCAGTGCTTTTAGATAACCAGCTGCTCAGAACATGGAAACAATGCACTTGACTCGAAACATGATTCCCTCTGCAGATCCCAAGTCTAGCAAACCCTTGTATCTTTGTCACCTTACATCTTACATTGGAGCTTTGACGAAATCCATTCCAACGGACAACATTTCGACCAGCCACACATCCCCCACTCACCTCTTCCTATAAGAAGACGAACTATTTTCATTCTTCGTTCAGTTCCAGATTTGTTGCCTAAACAAATCCATGGCTGTTCCAAATTTCGATTACGTACGTACGCATTTATACACACACCCATTCTCTTTTCCTTAACATCTTCAACAAACTAAGGACACTTACTAAGTAGTAAACCGAACTTTTAAATGCATCCTTTCTTTTTTTTCTTCTTCTTCTTTTTCTTCTTCTTCTTCTTCTTCTTCTCTATAGCCGAATTACCTTTTTGTATACCTTCTGTAATAAATATACTTTTTATTATTGTTACAAAGTATTTGCACTTATTATTTGTATGCATCTTTATTTCATTGCATTATCACAATGTGCATCTCTTTGCAGTAGTAAAAGGAATGAAAAGCATGGAGAAGATGCACATTCTGATAATGCAATGAAATAAAGATGCATACAAATAATATATGCAAATACTTTGTAACAATAATAAAAAGTATATTTATTACAGAAGGTATACAAAAAGGCAGAGAAATAGTGCATATCGCTAACTTTACTCTTTCTTCCTCTCTAGTATCAACAAGCTTACTTACAGCACTCAGGTACTTAGCACTATTGCTACTACTGCTACACTAACGTACGGCAGTCTGGCCCTTAAGGCTACAACCGCTGCTATTAGCTTATCGCTACGATACTTGTTATTGTTTATACCATTAACTTTCATTGGAGTCAGTTATATTTAATAATAGTCCTATTTACTACAATATTAGCTCTATTATAGGCTTATTGGTAGTTTCTGCAAGTGACTGTACCATTGGATTTCCCTCATGTGTCTCCGGATTCATATCTGGATTCATATCTGACATTGTGTTCAATTTTCCATCTTGAGAAAGTATTTGCACTTATTATTTGTATGCATCTTTATTTCATTGCATTATCACAATGTGCATCTCTTTGCAGTAGTAAAAGGAATGAAAAGCATGGAGAAGATGCACATTCTGATAATGCAATGAAATAAAGATGCATACAAATAATAAGTACAAATACTTTGTAACAATAATAAAAAGTATATTTATTACAGAAGGTATGCAATGTCATGAGTACTTTTGTTGCCAATGCTGCCTCGATAAGAGAAAGTCCATGAAAGGATCTTGCAATGGCCTTGCAACTTATCATGTGAGTAACTGCATTCAGTTGATATACTTGCTCCAACGCATCCTCGATTCCTGATCCTTTCATCATCTGGAATACACTTCGATAAGGAGGTGAATCCCCCTAACCGGAGAACAACTTTAGTCATTTCCTTCGCTTTTAGCCAAAGTGGTTGGTCAATGGTCAGACAAGCCAATGGCAAGTTAAGGCGACTTGCCTGCTCTTCAATGTAGACAAAGGTTTGGTAGATACAAGTATCATCACTCGGACTGAGATCTATGATAGGTAGAATCAGCATATCCGACTTGCTCATTGGTTCTCCATCTTGTGATTCGAAGATATGCTGCATGAAGTCTGGCCATCTTGGTGTTGGTAACCTTGCCTTATTGAAAATCGATGTAGATTGCCAGAGAAAGTTGGAATCGAAGTAAGCTGGTCAGATTAGACTGGGATACTGAAATATCAGTATCGAATTTGAGTCCACTCAGAGCTGGCGTTTGGGGACCAGTGAATGGCTTTATTGCTACCCCCTTTCCAACGACGATTTGTGACACATGTAACAATGTCGTTTAGACAACAGTGATATACATTTCCTAAACAAGATGTGTTTGTGAAACACAAATGCCTCTGGCAGGTCAGTCACACCCATCCCTCCCTTTCGGTTCGGGGGCATAAAAACAGTTTTAATGACGACATCCTTACCAATACCCCATAATCGCTTGACTGAAAATGGTGAAAAGGTCATTACAAAATTTTAAAAAGTTTATTACCGTAAAAATCTGACTTCACATCAGGAATCTTTCTTATTTTGACTCTTTTTATTCTGTTTAATTTATTCATTTTCCCATTTTTTTCCATTTGTATTTGGAAAGTCCTACTGTTTCAGACGCATGGCAAGCGCCCCCTTTGCACTTTGTACCCCGGGTGACTGCTCATGTTGCTAGTACCTTGAGCCAGTCCTGCTCCCCAGCAAAATGTCCTTTGATCCCCGACTCATCAACCATTGTTTCTTATTTCTGTCCAGAATTACACTAGGATTTAATTTCAAGCCTCCAAATGTCAAGTGTACTGAATTCTGTACGTACGACCGTATGTGTTTGTGCGTCCGTTTTGGCTTAGAGATGTGTGTAAGTTTGTACGTATGTGCGTATGTGAATAAGTCAGAGATGGAGAAGAGGAGGAAAACACTTAACGACAGAAGGGATAAATGTAATAACATTTAGTGCGGGTTTTTCAGAAGTAATAATGTTACTGTTTATGTTTAGAAGGAAGGGCTAAAGTGACCGGAACTTAACCGAAATGTGATGGCTGCCTGACGCCTAAGATAACATTCTTCTTTTATATCAAATTCAAGGTTTTTTTAGAGTCACAGCCACAGCTTCATGACGATCATTAACGCCTCGTTAATTATCGGAGAATAACTTTAGTCATTTCCGTCAATATTACGTCAATAACATTTCCAAATAAAAGAGTAAGGAAATATTTATTAATTTGATTCGGTCATCCTGATTATTTGGTTGGATTGAATTCTCACCCAGTTATGCGGTCTGTGACGACAATCTTTTGACCGAACTGTTTCCAACCTCCACCAGAAGGAAACGGACTTATAAATATTCAGATATATACAATTGGTGGTTTTAACCCAAAACCAAGTTGATTCATAAATGCCCAAACATTATTCATATAAAGAAAGAGATAGAATAAACAAGACGAAGGGACATTTTTAAGTAGTTTTCAATTTTAATTACACACTTTTCGAGGTTTGCCAGAAGTTGCAGCATATTCTGGGGCTGGGAGTCGAATGAGGGCCACTGACCCCTGAAATGACTACTGGAGTGATGCCCTCTCCGACCTCCTGTGAAGGGAGCAACTGGAGTGGGAGTTTTTGCGTCACTGCATGCGGGACCGCTTTTCTTGCTCCTTCCTTCCGTCCATAGTCTGAGTTTTGCCTCAATAACTTTGTGGTCTGTTTGGGTTTCCAGCCTCTTCAGTTCCTGGCGTTGTGCGTCGATGGCAGCTTCAAACTTGATTTGAACTCTCTGCCTCTGCTCTCTTTCTAACGATATATATATGTGCATACCTCCATTCGGAATTAATTCCACAAATGCTTAGTGTGGAGGCATGGTTGGACCGGTGGCTGAGTGTAGTGGCTCTGGAAACTTTATACATGGACAGCAGGTTTAATCTCGATTTTTCCGCCTTAACATCGAGCTCGTCTCCTTCTTTAGTGAGACGTACTGCTGTTACGCCTGTGCATGCGTCCATTTTCCTCCGAAACTCTTGGGTATCGTTTGGAGTCGCATGCTGTCGTATATCTCCTTTAGTTCCGACTCCAGCTTCTCAACCACGTCTATCGTGTCGTACGATTCCATACGTTAGATTAGATCGGATATCTCTAACCTGGATCTTCCAGATGTCGAATGCCGATCTAAACTTCTCTGTGAGCTCCAACATTTCGGTTGTTGGGCATCCGTCGCGGGCTGATCTCCTCATCTCCGACATCGTAATCCTCGAAATTGTGTGAATAGGAAATAGTGGTTACTTTCAGGACAGGTATTGTTGTTTGCAGTCCCAAGCACCAGCCATTTCCTATTTGCAACGATAAGTTCCTTCGTAGCTTTTGTTGTAGAACTGTCCATCCATCACCCGAAAATGCACACTGAAGTTGGATCACGTCTTTACTCTGGGGGATGGCTGTGTTTCCGCTGGCTGACGTTTTTTACTCTGGGGGTAAGCCACGGGTTTCACTGTAGTTGTAAGTTTTTACTCTGGGAGGCTGGCCATTCCACTGGAGCATTACGTTTTCACTTGGGAGGCTGGCCACGGGTTCCACATGAGCTCTACGATTTCACTTTGTGGTGATGGCCACGGGTTCCACTGGAGCTTTACGTTTTCACTTGGGGGCATGGCTACGGGTTCCACAGGAGCTTTACGTTTTCACTCTGGGGGCTGGCCACGGGTTCCACTGGAGCTTTACGTTTTCACTGTAACTACAGTCCGGTCAACGTGAAGTAAAAAGGTCTGACCTTTCTTACTGATGTACATAAACGATCTGTATTCTCTGAATTCTCAGTACAACGTGAAAACTGCAATACAATGATGAAGTCGCGAATTAGGCAAAATACACAAGTACAGTTAAAACAGTAATAATCAACACTATAAACATACGTAGCATTTGAACACAAAACGACAAATACAAGCGAACTAAACACGAATAGCGGGGATCAACAAATACACGAGGAAGGAATAAGTTCATGAAGCTTATAGCTGTGGCTATGTCGTAGTTCACGATGAATTGAACTTGAGCCTAGAAGTTCAAACTGAAGCTAAGGTGAAGGTGAAAATCACAGTCACAATTTACCGTAATTCGACCATTGCCGGTTGTAGATTTTCTTAGGACACGTGTCGTGCTTTCTGGGGAGAGGAAATGCGTGCACCGCTGTGAACGTTGGTTTGCGAGACTGTTTCGGGGTCCTTAATATGGGGAAAGAAATGCGTGTGTGTAGAAACACGTATAGAAACATTTGTTTTCCAATTAATCCAATTAAGTTATTCTGACCCCAGTTTCGGTGCGATCAATCTAGAGTCCCCTTTTCGTGATACTCAGATACCCACAAATTCATCAGGGAAGTCCCTACCGACTTGCTTGGAATCCCATCAGCTTAGGAGTTGGAATGTCCTTCTGCGGAACTCCCTGGAGACTTTTGGACCTACTACAAAAAAAGGGCTGGGTGTTTAACTCCGAAGCTCGTACAGAGCTCTGCCTTGTCCATTGAGGGTATCATTTTCCCAATCCTTTAACTCCCTTTCCACGCCCAGACTTGTCGAGGTGTAGATTATTATTTTCTCTTTTTCTCTCTGTACTGGCCCCAGTTACAGAGATCTTTTTTCTAAGTAATTGCGGTATTCTTCCGCCAAACTGGATCAGAGAGTGGGGGGGCAACCCAAGTTATGGATTTCACTTAGAAATTCACAATACACTTCTGTCAATCTGTATTTATCTCCAAAGAAACTGATAACTGCTTTTCTCCTCAGATGTTGTAAGAATTATTGGCAAAGCGGAATAAACTTGAATTGACACATTCCCATTCACTACATTAAGTTTTGAGTTGATTCTCATAAGAATTGTATCTGATAAGTTTTACGAATACAGAACCAACAGACTATAAGGAATAAAGGCTTTAACTATCTTTTCGTATCAGAACTTTGAAATCTAAATGTTTACATCAATGCCTTTTCATTGGGATGTTAATAGCTAGATCATAGGAATTTGATAAGCTTAGCTTTGTCCGGTACAGGGTCACAAGTTCGAAGCACCAAGTAAGGCTCGTACTCACTAAGTATTAATAGTCTACTAGACTAGCTCACTAACTAGTACCTCATGGCGACGCACCTAACGGCTATATTATAACAATACGCGCTGTAGAAATCAGTGTAATTCGTCAGACATTTATCACATATTTTACGAGTATTTAGACTGAAAGTAGAGGTATATATAGCACATTGATGTTGAAAAGCTTTCAATCACTCCGACTGAGAATTTGTGTTTGTAATTAATAAATGATAAACTACATAATGTGTCGTTAAGGACGACTACTTAGCTTGATTCAGACTTTTTTCGGATCAGTTGCAACCTTTGATCTTTTACTTAATAAATCATTAGATATCTAATCAAAGAGAGTAAGATCATTTTGTCTAGGTTTCAAATCGGTGCTTTTCTTTTTGCTTTTGTTTTTCTATCATTTTGGGCTTTGTATGAGACGGGCAATAGGATTTGTTCCTTGTTTGTAGACAGAGGTTCTCCTACTCTTAGATATTTTCTCTTTCCCACATTCGAAGCATAGATGCAAATGCATATGTGTACTTATAAAATAGATAAGAATGGCTCAAGAGACTCGAGCATTTTGAAGGATTTTATCTAATAATCGGTGTCACATCTAATCTCAATTTATATAATTGATTATTAGAAAGTGTCAACCAAAACTGTCACCAAAACTGTCAATATAGGTTTATTCAGTTTTTATGTTGGTCTGGCTGGCTGGCTGTCTATGTATGTACCACGCGTACAGGTCGCGTCAATAGAGTTAGAGGGCTGTGAATTTTACATTTACTTCTAATTATGCCTAGAAACAACGGTTTTTATGGAGGTTTTTTTGTCGAGAAATCCCTCATCTGAAAGTCTAAACAAAATTCGCCAAAATTATGACAGATTGTTTTTTTTTCATGCTTGCAGGATTTTTATTTTTGTTGTACATAAAAATACGCAAACTATTTTTGAAATCGTTTATTCAGAAACAAAAGAAATTTTCACAAATCGTATTTTTGCGACAGCGAAATATCAGATTTGGAGTTTGAAATAATTTAGCACATTTTGAGATAGGATCGTCAATTGTATAAGCCTTTTTTAAAAGTTTTGATTACACAGAAGCAGATGCATTATTTAACCATAGAGCTACATCCACAAATGTTTGCACCCAGTTTTGCTGCTCGTGTTTCTGTTTTATTGTAGAGATAAAATAATTACGAGCTTGTAAGTTTGTTTGTCACAGTATTTTCTGCTCGGAAGACCGCAGAACGGAAAGGACAGAAGCACTGTTGACCGGACCAATTCCGCCGGAAAGACGTAAAGGGTTTTCCCGGCGTCCATTAGCGGTGGAAAGAGCTACTGACAATGTTTCTTATTACAAACACGGGGAGTGACTGTTTTGAGCAAAATTAATTGATTCGTAAAATAAGTCTTTGGTATTTATGTTCAGTGCTTAAGACCTAAATCTAAGTGTAATTCATTCATGTCTCGCCCTTCCTGACCTTTCAGTAGCATACTCCTTTTTCCTTATACGTGAATAGAAGAAGATGACAAACAGAAAAAGGATGTCTTAGAAGGAAAGATCTTATTCACTTTAATAATTTGGTTTCCCCGTCTTTATTTATGTAAGTGCAATACACAAAATACTTGGGATATTTCCTAAGGTTACTTTAGCCTGACACAAGGCAAATGGGAAGAAGAGTAAAGTTATGATACGCCAATCTCCCAATTGGGAATGGCCTGCCTTCATATCTACAGCACCTTTCCCAGTATCGTTGCAAGCTGCAGCAACGTCATCATCTAAACGCTCTCAATTCTTCCGTGAATTTCCAATTTATCAAATATTGAGATTCCAAATGCTCCAACTATCATGGGCACGACTTTATTCTTCATTATCGAAGGTTTTCCCATTAAATTGTCTGTTTTTTGTTTTGTTTTTTCATCCTGTTGATCGATGGCTCTGCTACA
>VCCN01000426.1:430429-441266 GCA_006491835.1 Architeuthis dux | reverse complement strand
TCACCCTTCTAGGGTACTTCCCATGCATTCTTTTTTCCTCCCTTATTTTTTGCAGTTGTTTTGCCTCGTTTGGCATAGATGGTGGTCGCCTCTTTTTCTATTGGTGGGGTTTCGGGTATATCAAGCTGTTTTGAAGAGTGCAGCCTCTTTTTTAATGGAGTGGGTCTGGTGTTTTACTATTTGGAGGAGTGGATCATCTGTTTTTGACAGGTAAGTTCAAGTTGGACTAGGCCTCGTCCCCCTGAAGCTCTTGGTAGGTAGAGCCTGTCGACATTTTCCTTGTCTTGGTGTCCAGTCTCTTGATGTCATTCAGCTTCCAGAAAACAACAAAGATGGGATACACGTCTGAACATATACAAGTTTCCTCCACAATCTGAAAGTAAGGCATTCCTATGAAAAATCTTTCTTAAGCTGAAACATCGTAAAGCAAAGAAGCAATTACCATTAATTTATATGGTACATTTTTGGAGCGTTACCAGACTCAGAACTGATGATGATGGTATGTAAGCCGGAGTCGTCGGTTGTTTGTTTAGTGGGAGATAAAAGAGACCGGGGTGTAGCGGAGAGAGGGGAAGAGCATGTGCGCTGCCTCTTTAACGGCTCACTGCAAAACAAACGCTGAACACTATTTTCTCTGTACGCCTTTTTTCGTAAAAGCAAAAAGGTGGCGTAAAGCGAACTTGCGATACCTGTATTTCTGGGGTTTGTTCCAGCTCAGTACACATTTCACACAAACATGTGAATAATCGGACTGCACACACATGAGTTTTCTGCACTGCAAAAGAGCTTCTGAAGACGCCGAATGAAACTAAAGTGAATAGCTCACTACCTTTGGTATTAAAGAATATTTTAATAAGAGGTAGGAACATCGGCTTATTTTTTTAAAACACACTTTTCTCAATCTTTTATTTCCACATTGTCAAATTACCTCTACGATTCTGTCGGATTACCTTACATCCACATAACAAACATCACTGTATTGTATAAAAATAAAAGTTACAATACTTATTAAAGGGTACACTGCTAAGCTGGTCTTGTAGACCATTATTACTGTAGTGAATTCGAACCTCACTGTATGCCCACTTGTGACCTTGTGCCAGACTAAGGTAAGCCTGGTAAATACCTAAAAATACAGGTTTCCCCCGCTATCCGAAAGTAGAGGGTTCCTATGCAACCTTTTGTAAGCCAGAATGGCGTAAAGCGAAAAAGCAATGGTCATATCGGAATGATTATTTTAGCGTTCCCAGACTCCAAAAATAACCCTTTTCTATGCCTGCCAAGCGTAACAGTTTTACGAGCTATCTAAGATTTTTCTTATAACTTAGGACACATCTTGCTAACGGATGCACAAAATAAGTTAAGGAGAAGCACGGATGCTCACAGACACAGTTCAAAGCAATGGCAACTTGTGGTCTTTCGTAAAAGTGAAATAGTGCAAAGTGAACTTTCGTAAAGCGGGGGATACCTGTACTTATATGAACCAATATGTTGTACTTCCGTTATCCACTTCACTACCTGCTTTTTTAACCTAGAGCTGGGGGATGGACGAGATGGATTTATGCCTTTCCTAAGGGTATTAGTGTGAACGTGGATTGTCTCAGTCGGAATTTGAACTCACCGACTCTATTTTCCGGCACTTTTATCGGCATTAAAGAGAGACCTTTTGAATACACTGCTTTCGCCGCACAGCGCCGCACAGCGCCGCACAGCGCCGCACAGCGCCATATAGCGCCAGTGCGATGAAGAATACAGCATACATTTTGCATGACTAAATTGGAAAAGCTGACCACAAAGGAGGAAGGCTTGAAAAGGAGAAGCTGTACGCCAGAGCGTTATGGGGCAGAGACGTAACCGCCCTCCGTTTAAATTCTCCAACAGACCTGCTGGTTGTAATCCGATGCTCACCAGCCGTGTTTCCGAACCATTTGCTGTTCCCATGGTAATCCGACAAGACAAGACAAACAACACCGACATTTCCATAATAGACAAATCGTTTCACTTGCCTGGCTAGCAGCAATCGGTACGCGAATGGGCGTTTACAAACATTGCAGCCACTAATGTGTTTTGAAAGAAAGTGTGTGCTTGTTTTATAGTTTGGGTTTACCCGGTATCGGCAAGGTAGTCGTATTTTAAGAGTAGGAACTGCAGTGGTTGCTGAGGTAGTTAGTTATTTTACAACTAGATCTAGTGGTTGGGGTTTGACGGCAAGCCCTTCTAATTTGGAAGATTGGGGCAACGCAATCCTGCTAGCCACCTCCTATCACTCAAGATTTGACCGTATGCCAGACTAAGTTAAGTTTAGTAAATATCCATATAGTTTCAATATTTTATTCCGTATGGTGCATAGGGCCCAGTGTTGCCAATTTAGCGCGTTTCGCGCTAGATTTAGCGGGTTTCGCGCTAGATTTAGCGCGTTTCTTGTTTTGACAGTGCAAAAAGCGCTAATTTAGCGTGTTTTCGCCTAAAATATTTCGGCCGTTTTTGGTCATCTTCTTGCTATTTTGACCTATTTTTAGCGTCTTTTTGGTGTTTTTTTTGCCATTTCTGGCTATTTAAAACAATCTAGCGCTTTTCGGCAGTCAAACTCTGCTGCGGTTTCAGTGGAAATTGCTATCCACATCATATATCATGATACATCATATATATATACTTTTTTTAATATAAGTTTTTCCTATACATACAGTATCGCTCATAAATAAGTACTCCCCTATCACTATTTTATAGTAATTTAATTTTCGTCTAAACCAAATATAGCAGGATTTTATTATTTCTAGTGGAACATTGCACAATCAAAACAGATATTATCAGGTATTATTTATGACCAAACTATACGGCATTGAAATAATATGAATATGTTACAGTCCAAAAATGAGTACACCTCTACGAAAAAATATTTTTGGCGAGTTTCAATGCTGCAGAGTTGGTCATAAATAATACCTGATATTAACAAAACGATTGAAAACCAACTTAGCACAGAGAGCCACTATTTTATAGAAATTTAATTTTCTTCTAACGAATATTATCAGGTACTATTTATGAACACACTCTACTGCATTGAAACTCTGTTGCCAAAATATATGAATATGTTGCCGTCCAAAGATGAGTACATCACAACGAAAAATATCTTTGGCAACAGAGTTTCAATGCTGTAGAGTTTGGTCATAAATACTACCTGATAATATTCGTTTTGATTGTGCAATGTTCCACTAGAAATAATAACATCCTGCTACGTTTGGTTTAGAAGACAATTAACTTTGTATTAAAGGTTATAGGGGTGTACTCATTTATGGGCGACACTGTAGTTATGCATGCTTGTGAGGGTATAACACCTTTCTCTGATAACCTCTAGTAATCAACCTTTTCGCATAGCTTTCTACGCCCAAAACTCATTATCCGACACCGCAGTACATACTGAATAGCTGAAGAGTCGTCACTCAACGACCTTGACTAGTTTCTCAATAAAGTAGTCCCCCTTATCCGCACGGAAATGTTACAAGACACCAGTGTTGCCTATTATGTCCGATTTCGGACATTGTGTCCGTATTTCGCGCTATTTTTAGCCATCAACTCGTGTCCAATTTTGAGAAACCAATCTTGCAACCCTGCAAGACACCCAAGCCGGGTTGCCAGATCAGTTTTCTCAAAATAGTGTTCCCAAATTCGGACAATAAATGTCATCCCAATCGGAATCGGACAAATCGGACAGAATATATTTTATGGCTAAAAATAGCTGATAATGGCTAAAAGTAGCTATATTATTATAATAAATAGCTAAAAGTATCGAAATAAGAAGAAAAGCAACAAATATCAATTCATTGATATAAGCATATCATTTTTAGGCATCTTAGGCGATGTTAGGCATCTGCTGGATCACCCAGCAGATGCCTAAAACCGCGGATAGTACCGAACCCTATATATATTAAGTTTTTTCCTATACATACATATTCATGATGAAGTTGAATTGATAACTTCAGTATAATAAAATATTAATAATAATGATAATAAAATCGAACAATTATATCAGTATACCAACATATAAGTCATGTGACCAATAACACGATCGTGTTTACCGTAGATCTTTTGGCAGCAACTGGGAAAAGCGAGGGTGTTTGTTGACATAGCGGCCGCTTTTGGGTTTTAGAAGATGTTAGTCTATTTTTAGTTTTGATTTACCTGGCATCAGCAGTCCGGGTATTTGGGTAACCTCACCAAGGGTGGAACAGGATAAGTAAATAAATAACGAGGAAGACAGAAAGGCGGGTGGGGAGAGAACATATTTAACCGGCATCCGTTCGGATTCCTTTTGTGCAAGATCATAAGTGAAACAAGTCAGAGCTGAAATAGGTTAAGTAGTTCCCACTGTTGCCACAAGTCTGGGAGGAGCGGGTGGCCTAACGATTAGCTGCACGGAAAAATGAAATCGGTCAGCAGCGTTCACACACCGACTAAAACCGTTTGAGTTCACTTCGTACTAATGCCCTTGAGAATGGCATGCATCCATGTCTTCTCCTCGTAGCTTGGATAAACAGCGGGGCAGACTGGGCTTTTTGTGTAGCAATGCACCCGTGTGGTGCACTGTCAAAATACCGTTGTAAAAACTCCGTTCCCGTACGAGACGTGGACGGCAGCCGTTGGTTCTTGTTCGGGTTCGCCTGATTCTCGGTTCACAGCTGAAAATGGGAAGGTGGGTCATATCGAAAGATAACGAGGCAATGCGAAAAATAGGTGATATAGGAATTCGATTTATTTGCAGTTTTTATAAACTGCCCGATAAAAATGCGAAGAGAACAAAGCGAATTATTGTTTGCTGCCCGCAACCTTCCTTCTTCCGATTTCCCACCTACTATAGTCTCCCATCATTCTTCCCGTCTTTCGTCAACTGCTGTTCATCTTAGTAGCAGCCGTACGGCCCAAGACCTCCCACTCTCGTGGTCAGCGGCTAACTCCCAACTGAGATCCCTCCCCCAAATTCAAAAGATTCCCTTTGCTTCCGCTCAGCCAATCATCGCACAGAAAATCCACACGTTGTCCAAAGCTCTTCCACCCCCGGGTAATCTATATTCGGGGGAAACCTTTCTAAACCAAATTCATTCAAACCACTTGCATTTTTGTACTACCACGCAGGAGGCTCTATCTCTCGTACTTATAATCCTACCAGACCGCTATGCTACATTTGGCCTTGATTGGCAACTAGTCTAGGAGACAGAAAACTCTGAATTCTAACTGGGGAAAGGCTGGCAACGGACGTGTTACCGAAATGTACGGTTAACTTTGTTCAGGTGGAGCTTCGACGGGGCTAGCAAGCCGGAAGTGGATTATGATAAAATTGCTCAAATACATTTTTAAAAGACGGATGAAATAACACGACCGCTGTCTCCACCTTCCCATTGCAACTCGAGTACAAGTGGAAGATTAATTGAGTCACAGTTCGGAGTTCGAGTTCAATTAAAAGCCAGGATGTCGAATGCGAAGATTGACATAACACAATGTTCACAACGCTTATTTACCTCCATATTTGGCTAAGTGCCCTACTAAGCAGAGAGCAGATACAGTGGTTTCCCTTATCCGCAGTTTCGCTCACCTCGGTTTCACTTACCCGCGGGCAACCCAGTGATAAACAATTCATAAGTTTTATTTAATAATGGTGCCAAAGTGCAATGTTAGTTCGATTGGCAATTCGGATATGCCAAAGAGATGTCGTTACGGTCTTCCTTTAAGTCAGTGGTTCCCAACCGGGGGGGATTTGGGTAGTCCAAAGGGGGGGTTAAAGCTATTAGGTAAAAATAAAAGTCCAGTCTAGAGATAGGGTTTTCTGCACTTCTATCTATCAAGTCGAAGGCTCTAAATAAGCTCCAAGTTGAGAATGATTTAAGATGTGCTCTCTCACTAATAGACCCACAAATCGAAGAACTAGTAGCAAAACACAAGAACAGAGATCACATTGATATGTATATCAGTTACGATAGCAGATTTCTTATTTTCTTTTGTAATAAACTGGAATTTCAAATGATGTGTTCTAATTATTTTCGCTTGCTTTCTTTGAGTAACAAATACACAGCAGCTGTACAATTATAAAATTAAACTAATTCTTAGTATGAAGCTGTCTAATTATACGTAAAATAAAGTTATTATTTGAAATTATTCTTTGTTGCAACGTAAATGGAAGGGGGAATACTAGTAATCTTATTGACAAAAGTGGGGAATGACTCGAAAAGGTTGGGAACCACTGCCTTAAGTGAAGAGTTGAAAGGTCTTGAATTAATAAGTAAAGAGAAAAATCGTCTACTGAGTTTTCTAAGATCTACGGTAAAAATGCTTCTTCTATCCGTAACATATATTTTGGTATACTGATATAATTGTTCCATTATATTATCATCATTATTATTAATCTGTGTTGTGTCTAATTTAAAAATTCATCTTTATCATGAATATGTATGTATAGGGGAAAAAATAGGGTTCGGTACTATCCGCGATTTTAGGTATCTGGGTGTCTTATATTTTGGTATACTGATATAATTGTTCTATTTTATTATCATTATTATTATTATTATTAATCTGTTGTGGCTAATTCATCAATTCAACTTTAACATGAATATGTATGTATACGAAAAAAACTAGTATATATAGGGTTCGGTACTATCCGCGATTTTAGGCATCTGCTGGGTGTCTTGCACAATAATGAAAATAAATAACTAATAGTGGCTTAAAGTAGCTAGATTATTATCACAATAATGAAAATAAATAGCTAAAAGTGGCTTGAATTGATATCCAACTTTTTATATCAAAACGCAACGAAAACTATCTAAATTTAGATACAAAATATCAAAGTTGGCAACGCTGAGAGGGGCCTTAAAATCTTTAAATGGACATACAGGGCGAAAAACGGACACAATGTCCGATTTTTGGACCTGTCAACACTGGTGTCTTGTAACATTTCCCGTGCGGATAAGGGGGACTACTGTATTGAGAAACTAGTCACGTTCGATGCGAGACGACTCCTCAGCTATTCAGTATGTACTGCTGTGTCGGATAATGGGCGTAGAAAGCTATGCGAAAAGGTTGATTACTAGAGGTTATCAGAGAAAGGTGTTATACCCTCACAAGCATGCATAACTACAGTGTCGTCCATAAATGAGTACACCCCTATAACCTTTAATACAAAGTTAATTGTCTTCTAAACCAAACGTAGCAGGATGTTATTATTTCTAGTGGAACATTGCACAATCAAAACGAATATTATCAGGTATTATTTATGACCAAACTCTACAGCATTGAAACTCTGTTGCCAAATATACTTTTCGTTGTGGTGTACTCATCTTTGGACGGCAACATATTCATATCTTTTGGCAACAGAGTTTCAATGCAGTAGAGTGTGTTCATAAATAATACCTGATAATATTCGTTTTGATTGTGTAATGTTCCACTAGAAATAATAACATCCTGCTATATTTGGTTTAGAAGAAAATTAAATTTCTATAAAATAGTGGCTCTCTGTGCTAAGTTGGTTTTCAATCGTTTTGTTAATATCAGATATTATCAGTTTGACCGTATGCCAGACTAAGTTAAGCTTAGTAAATATCCATATAGTTTCAATATTTTATTCCTGTATACTCCGTATGGAGCATAGGGCCCAGTGTTGCCAATCTAGCGCGTTTCTTGTTTTGACAGTGCAAAAATCGAATTCTTTCCTTCACAAAACCTCCAGACGCCGCCCCCATTCTCTATATATTTGTATATTTATTTTTTGAAAAATGAAATGAATTAGCCAAAAACATTTCAATAGTCAACGAACGAAACTTTTATATAAGCATACTGATATACGTACTCATCACTCCTTCTTCCTTTCATCTGTCACTAAAATGATCTTTTGAGTTCTGAATCCAACAAAAAGAAGATACATTATTATATATCTATAAAACCTTCTGATGATAGTGAGGAATTAACAAAATATCAATTTTGTATACGCCGTCGTTTTCGACGTCTCAAGTACATTAGTTAGTAAGATATATGTACAGTGTCGCCGATAGATGCCCTAATTTCATTCTAAACCAAGCATAGCAGCATTTTATTATTTCTAGTGGAACATTACACAATCAAAACAGATATTCATCATCATCAGCCGTTATAAGTCCACTGCTGGACAAAGGCCTTTCCCATCGCCTTGCATGACGACATAGATTGTGCTAACCTCTGCCACGTCTTGTTGGCAAACCTTTCTATTTCATCCCTCCATCTTGTATCTGGTCTTTTCCTATTGCGTTTACTGTCCCATGGGAACCAATCGGTTAGCCATTTCTTCTTGTTAGGTGACCAGCCCATCTCCATTTTTGCTGCTTAATTATTTGTATAATATCCTTCACTCTAGTCCTCCTTCTGATCCATGTGTGATACTATGGGATGTCCACTGGTTAATGGGATAAATAGTAAAAAGAGATATTTGAAAATTCCTAAGGTGAATACTTTTGTTGCAAAATGCACTAGATTTTACAAGTACATACGTGTTACATTGAACATTGTATGATAAATTATATAAGCATGAATTTGATGAGTACATAACAAGTTGGTTATCGGAATATGCACTTTTAGTTGAAATTTGAGAAAACAAATTTAGCCGAGGCGGGTTAAGAAAGGTTAAAAAGCAGAAATGGAAAGATATTCTGCAATGAAATTACACTTGTCGACCTGTGGTAGGATTGCGGGTGCGAGAGCCCTCATCAGAATCCTAAGCGACGTGTTGTCATATTGATTTCAGGACAATGGAGAAAGGTGGAAATCTCTTTTGGTACACAAGAAGTCAAAATCAGGTGTACTCCCGGAATAATAGAAATTAAAGAAGGTGTTACTGAAATAAAATCTCTTATTAGAAGGAAAGGCTAATTAGCGGAAATGAGGGAGTTATTCAGAACTAAAGTTTACTATACCCTCATACCGTCCGTCCCACCCTCGTATGGAGGCGGTTATCATATAAGCGGCGAGTTTTGGACTCTCGAAATCAGTGAGCGCAGAAATTCCAGACCCAGCAGAACCCACGAGATACGTGTTCTCCAATTTACTGACTACCCCGTCAACGAAATAGACATTCCCCCAGAAAGAGACGAATTTCTTTATTCAAACAAGGGTGTAGATTTAGTTAATGTTCATGTGTGTGTGTATATGTAAAAGTTCATTGTCCGTGTATATGTTTTCATATGATTCGGCGTTTATTTTTTATGTGCGTGTGTTTGTAAATATTTAAAAGTCCTTTGTTCAGGTATTTGTTTTAGTGTAGGTTTGCAACCGCGTAAATAAAATTATTTTGCTAAAAAAGTCTTTCATGATGACAATGTTTGCGTGTGAAATAAACTAGGATTGTCTTTGGTGTCATACTGATGTTCAAATGTGTATGTGACAAAGAGTTCATAATGATGTTAAAACGTGTATGTAACATTAAGGGAATTGGCTTACTTGGTTCTGGGTATTTTTATACCCTGGCCCATCCGGGGGTACGCGTGAAATATCACGCGCACATGGACGGGCCAAAATCATGAAAGACAGGAACGCTGTGAAACGCGTCTTTCCGTGACGGCAAGCTGGGGAGAAAGAGATCGATTCAAAGTCACGTGGTACCTTGCTGGCTCCTGATTGACTGCCTGCACGTGACAGGGGTTATGAGTTACCGTGTGGAGAGCTCCCTTCACGGGAGACACCTCCGCTTTTACCCACCACAAATACACGTGGCGTATTATTATAGTAGATAGGTTAACAGTATTAAAGCGTGTGCTAATAGATTTAGACAGCCTCATGTGTGTGTGCATGCGTGGGTGTGGACTTGTGTTTTTGAATAGGTACCCTTGAGTATGTGTATGTAAGAGTGTGTGTTTGTGTTCATGTGTTTGTGTGTGTACACGTAAGTATGTGTATGTGTGTTTGTGTTTGTTCTGAATAACGTGTTGATAAATCGAATACTATAAAGAAGACGAATGTTTGTTTGTTTTCCACTATATTTTGTATAGTCGGCCAAACGACAGAACTCTACGGGCTGCAAATATTTCTATGAGGCTAACTTGACCCAGGGATTAACATAGGGTAGGGGGTACTGACCTCAGAGGTCACTACAATTATGCTCAATTTATGCTAAAATCATTCCACTGTATAATAAGACAAATAAAAGGGAGACAACTACATTTTTCACCAAAAGGAAATAATCGGGTTAGTTCCTTTCTGCTCGGGGATGTGTGCAAGCCCGATCAGGAGGATCGTGCGCACACCCTCCCCACCTTATTTAATTTCATGAAATCTCTATAAAATATCATTTGCTTCCCTGTGTTGTTATATTTGAAGTTCTTTTTTCTGTACTCTAGTTATATATAGACGTATGAGTTGCTACACAAAAGTTCCAGAAATCTAAACAGATGTTCACTCACCCACATGAACAGACACGCAGACATCTGTTCATCTGCCAAGTTAACCTGCCTTGTTCATGTCTTGTCGGACATTTCACGCATCTCTCGAAATTACTCCACTAGTAATTATTTTCTTTCTTTGAGGAACTGACCTCTAGAATGTAATCCACAGCTATACATTTGGGATAATACGTTGAATGTAAATTATTAAATTACATACATAAAAGGACACTCAAATAGAGCAGCATCCATATACTTAATATATTTGGATATTATATGTGTGACAGTTGTGTAGCGATCGGCACGGCTAGGGGAACGCATGGTAACAAACATATGTACTGTTTTATAATTTCCCCGAAACAGGTCCATGGAAAAATAGCTGATGATCCCCTATATAAAGTGTGGTCTACAATAGTAAATTTTTAAAAATATTTAAATAAATAGTAGTAAAATCA
>VCCN01000426.1:241410-254327 GCA_006491835.1 Architeuthis dux | reverse complement strand
GTGTCTTCCAGCGATCTAAAGGGTGTGGTCTAAAAAGAATATTCCGGTTCGCTCGCAGACCCACCAATATGAATTTCATTCCGACGGCCCTGAGAGTGGTAAATAAATACATTATGTGCGCAGTTCGAATAAGATTGGTCACTTTCAACTAAAAGTCCTACAGACAGGTCACTGAAATATTTCATTTTCTTTTTAAATTGCCGTTTATTTTGGTTTTAAAGTTGGCAGTTTAAAAAAAGGCAAATAATCAATTTAATTAATTGTCAAAACTCTTACTTTTACCTGAGACCTCTTTCTGCCAACGAAATTGAAAGAGGCATTTAGTATTCACTCATACTGTCTGCCTGTCTGCCTGCCTGCCTGTCTGGCCACACGATATCTCCAAAGGTTCTGAATGAATTTCAATGATTCAAATGGTTCTTCGGACGATTGAACTCCTTCTTGTTGTTTGTGTTGTACACACGACGTTTCGGGCGATCAATTCTTCGGCCCTCTACACCTGAACAAGGCTGAAGAATGGATCGGCCGAAACGTCGTGTTTACAACACAAACAACAAGAATGAATTCAATCGTCCGAAGAACCATTTGAATATTAATGACCCTTCTCGAAACTATAGAGAATTTCAATGATATTTTGTGGAAGATGTGGGCCTAGGAAGAATTGATTAAATGTTGGGGTGGATCAAGTATTCTTTTAAATTTACCTCCCCTGCATCGTAGCTATATGTGCGTTCCCACCATATCACCAAAAGTTCTGAATGAATTTCAATGATATTTTGTGGAAGGATGGGCCATGGGCTTAGGAAGAATTGTTTAATTTTTGGGGGCGGATCCAGGAATTTATTTTCAAATGAGAGATATTTCTACATGAATTAAGAAAATGTAAACAATAGTCCGAAATACGGAAAATCCAAACACAGTTATCTTCCCTTCATTGTAGCTATCTATAAACCGATTTTCATTCAATTTTCAGTGACAATAGCATTGGCAGAGGTATGCGCTGTCTGCATGCTTTCTACTGTTGATCTATTTTATCTTGGGAACATTTTGAAGGGGGATTTAAGCAGAATCTTGGTTCATTATCATCCTATATATTAGTCTGCTTGTTTGTAAGTATGACAGTTACGCTTTCTGATTATTATTTAATTCATCTTTGGTGTCTTCTCGCACCAATAAAACTTGTTGATTTATTTGTTTCAGCATGTTTTTGAGTTTTATTACTCCTTTCCCTTTTTGATATTTCACCACTCACAAAGTGGGTAAAGAAAGCGAGGAGTCAATTGCTGTCTACAGGAACTAAAACATAGCAGATGAAAATCGATAAATCGCGGAGTACTTATTGATAGATATGTAGATAAGTATGTTTGTCTAGATAAGGATAAAGTAAGTGATGTATTGATCAGTCCACCGAACAGGCGATGAAAGAATGATGAAGACATGAACCAATTCAGATTGATAAAATGATTCATCCTAATATCCTTAAGCCAATGGAAGGCATATGTCCAATTTTATGACAGTAGGTAATTGAATTACTCGATCATCTCTTGTTTTGCAAGCACAAAACTGATTATCGTAACCCCAAGTGTTCTACACTTGCTACAGTTTTTTCTATAAGCCTGAAAGATCTGTGGAACATATTGTCAAATTGTTGATGCCAAAAGATTGACCCTCATCATAATCCTATATATTATTCTGCTTGTTTGTATATACGACGGTTACGTTTTCAGATTATTATTCAATTAATCTCTGGTGTCTTCTCACACCAATAAAACTTGTTGATTTATTTGTTTTAACATGTTTTTGAATTTTATTACTCCTTTCCCCTATTGATGTTTCACCACTAACAAATTGGGTAAAAAATTGCTGTCCACAAAAATGTGTATTCTCCTCATATCCTTCATCCTTTCTCTTCTACCTCCACACCCACCCTTGCAATGTAAAGAACAAGGGTAAAAATGAAATAGGGTGCTTATGCTTGAATGGGAGCAAAAGTCATTCATTCATTCATTACTCCTCCCTCACAAGTCTGAAATCAATAATAATTATAATAACAGATATCTTAGTTTCATTTGGCTTTGTATATTATCATAGTTAATATAGATATATTCCATAGGTAACTAGCATTCCAATGGAAATTATGAATCACTGCCACCCCTATATGCTGTGTTGGGGGTGATCAATTAAAAAGTTGGAAAAAGGGGTGAACAATGAATAAGTTACTTCTCTTGTCATTTGTTGGGCTGTGATCACTAAAAAAGTTCTAAATTTTCAAAAAAACAACCGGGTACAAACTAGTGACCAATTTAGCATAAACTTACATTGCATATTGAACCCCCCTCTAAAACCCTATTTAGGAAGGGGGAATTTTCAAAAAATAAATAAACCGTTTTCCCTACTCATTGAGGGGAGTGTGAGTGCAAAATTTCAAGTTTCTACTATGAACGGTTAGGGCTGGGTGAAGTCAAGATACATAGATAGATACACATAAATAACCTAAACCTAGCAATAAACCAGAAATTTTGCACACACACTCCCTTCAATGAGTAGAGAAAATGTTTTTTTGTTTTTTGAAAAGTGGGGGTTCAATTTTCAATGTAAGTTTATCCCAAATTGATCCCTTATTTTGTGTCCAGCCACATTCACGCTTGTTTGTTTTATGGTTCAAAACTTACTGGTAGCATTTTCATCAAGGTAACTTGATTTTACCACCACCACTACTTAATTTACCACCACCACTACTATAATTTATAAGAAGCATATATGGGTGGTGGTGATTCATAATTTCCCTTGGAATGCTAGTGATTCCTTGTTCTTTGAAAATTCTGGCTGAGGTTTTTTTTAACTGAACACCTTGTGAAAATGAAATGCTTTGGTGGTCTTCAATATTTTGTAATAAAACAATACTTTCTTTAGTTGAAATTGTTTAATTGATCACCCCCAACATGGCATGCTATTTCTATTTGCTATTTCTATTGAGTGACTAACCAGACCTGTTTTCACAAAAGATCAATAGACTCCTCCCATTATTGACCCCAGACGTGCTAATGAAAACTGATTACTCGTGGCTAGTTCTGGCTAACACATGTTCATTGCAATGTAGGATGCTGTGGTTTTCGAAGTTATACGTCGAAGCGAAAAGTTCATCGTGCTCAGCTTTCAGTGATGAGTTGAATGTTGGTACTGTGTTGAGTTCTCATAGATTTGAACTTTGTTCATGTCTTTGGTTTATTTGATGTTCAAGTTGGGTTCTCGATAAAATTGTAGGTTGGGTTGAGTTGAGGTACCTCTTTTTTAACTAGAACTTGAGTTTAGTTGATATCGCCATTTGGTGACAAAAAGGTTGTTGATAGAAAGTTACCGTTGCTAGCTGCTGCTTCAACAGTTAATGTAAAAGGAGGCAGGCTCATGCTTGAAAATTTCCCTCGTCTCTTCTTAGAGAGAAACTGGCTGCCGTTGGAAGCGTAAGCCCTTTTTTTTAGGTCTTGTCTGCAAGGCTGTTGAATCCGAAGAGCATAGGAAAGGCATTGGAAGTGCGCAGCCCTTTTTTTTAGGGGCTTCTCATTGGTTGAATTTCAACCAATGGCAAAGTGTTCAATTTTAACTCCTTTAATTTATTTTGGGGTAGGAAGAAAATTTGTGGAAAAGGAGACATAATAATATTTCTAATACCCTACTATATAATTACTATTATAATTGTGATGCCAGTAAACCACATTCATTGAAAAGAAAAAATACAAAAGAAATATCCTTTATTTGGAGGCTTGCTTCCTCTAATTCTATTTCTCTTATACCATTTCTTTTCTTTCATATTATTACAGAGATCTTTTTAAAATTTGTATTTCTCCTAGGAGTGTCAGCTTTTCGCCCCAAAAGTTCAATAGAACCTTCCCGGCCTTTATTGATTCCCAAGCATTTATCAACCCCGTGGATAGTCCCATCGACCTCAGGGGCGGATCCAGGGGGTCTTCCAGGGTCTTTCACAGTGGTTCCCAACTGATTGGGTAGTCCAAGGGGGGAATAAGGCTATTAGGTAAAAATAAAAGTCCAGTCTAGAGATAGGGTTTTCTGCCCTTCTATCTATCAAGTCAAGGGCTCGAAATAAGCTCCAAGTTGAGAATGATTTAAGATGTGCTCTCTCACTAATAGACCCACAGATCGAAGAACTAATACCAAAAAAAAAACAGGAACAGAGATCACATTGATGGGTATATCAGTTACGATAGCAGAATTCTAATTCTTTTTGTAATAAATTGGAATTTCAAATGATGTGTTCCAATTGTTTTGCTTGCTTTCTTTGAGTAACAAATACACAGCAGCAGCTGTACAATTATAATATTAAACTAATTCTTAGTATGAAGCTGTCTAATTATACATAAAATAAAGTTATTATTTGAAATTATTCTTTGTTGCAACTTAATAAATGGAAGGGGGGAATACTAGTAATGTTATTGACAAAAATGGGGAATTACTCTAAAAGGTTGGGAACCACTGGTCTTTCAGAATTTTTCCAAAAATGTTTATTTATACTGTTTTCTGAGTGTCAATCTTATTTTGTTCTGTTTCTCTTAACTTCAGTAGCTGATAAACCCTGAAACACAATTTTAGCCAATCTTGTATACATCATTTTAGCAATTTTCTGGGGGAGCATGCGCCTGGGCCCTCAGTGGTTGATATTGACCACTTTGGCTACCTCGGCTTTAATTGTACATGTCTAGAAAATATTTATAGTTTGTTTTATTTACCAATGAAATGCATTTATTTTTAAATCTTTTTAAAATTGCAAACCTACTGTTTGGACAATTGTGTATGTGAGAGTGTAGGACAAAACCCCCTCAAACAAACCCCCCTCAGTTAAGTGCAAAGTAGGACAAAACCCATTTGGTTAAATTTGCATGCCTCAAAAAATAACTATACCTTTTCCCCAGCAAGTTAAAACTTACAGCAAACAAATTAAAAAAATAGAGTGAGCAAATTAAAATATAGAATAAACAACTTAAAAAATAATGCAAGCAAATTAAAAAAATAGAGCAAGCAAATTAAAAACACCAGCAAGAAAACTGAATTTCAATAGACCCCTCCCAGCATTTATTGGCCCCTTTTGAACCCCAGGCATTTATTCGGCCATCATGTGTGTGAGAGTGCAGGTCAAAACCCCCTAAAACAAAACCTCCTCTGCAAGGAGGACAAAAAACCCTGGTTAAAATTTAAACTAAATTAATTCTATAATTTTTGGATGCCTAAAAAAATAACTAACAAAAAATCACTCGTCATACCTCTTCTAACATCATACACTAGGTAAAAACCAAATGAAAATCAGCTCATATGGTGCTGGGGAGGTAAATGTAAGTTTCGATTTTTCAATTTTTGGACTATTTTCTTAATATATGAAAAAATATCTCTCAATCAAAAAAGATTCCTGGATCCACCCCAAAATTTAAATCTTTCTTAGCCCAGGGCCCACACTTCCACAAAATGTCATTAAACTTCATTGAGAACCTTTGGAGATATTGTATGGACAATCATGAGTGAAGATATGTATTCAAAAAAAAATGAAAGAATATCTCTCAATCAAAAAAGATTTCTGGATCCACCCCAAAATTTAAATCTTTCTAATCCAGGGCCCACACTTCCACAAAATGTCATTAAAATTCACTGAGAACCTTTGGTGATATTGTATGGACAATCATGAGTGAAGATATGTATTAAAAAAAATGAAAGAATATCTCTCAATCAAAAAAGATTTCTGGATCCACCCCAAAATTTAAATCTTTCTAATCCAGGGCCCACACTTCTACAAAATGTCATTAAAATTCATTGAGAACCTTTGGAGCTATTGTATGGACAATCATGAGTGAAGATATGTATTCCAAAAAAAATGAAAGAATATCTCTCAATCAAAAAAGATTTCTGGATCCACCCCAAAATTTAAATCTTTCTTAGCCCGTGGCCATTGGGAATTTTTGTAGATATTGTGGACAAACATGAATGAATACATATATATGTATGCCAAAAAATGAACAAATATCTCTCAATCGAAAAAAATGCTAAGCTTCAAAAATGCATGATTAGAATATGAGGCCAGGTAAACACTTTTCCTCAAGTAATAATAATAAGGAAAGTGAAAATGTAATACTGTCATCAATTGTACTTAAATTTTTATCATGTTTTTATTTAACTAAGTAGTCCAGCTGCTAAGACCCTTATTTTAGGCCAACTTTTATGATGTACTAACTTGATAGAAAGGATCTTGCCTATTTCAGCAAAAAAATGTGATTATTTTCTGAAAATATTGAAATTAGTATATCGGGTTCTGGCACATTTTTTGGCAATTTATTTTGGGTAGAATCTTGGCAACCAGGTTAAATCATATCTAAAAACCATCCAGATTAAGAAAAATATTGTTGCCAGGGTGGCCATTTTGAAATTCAAAATGGACAACTGTGAATGTACATTTCTTTCAATTATGACTTAGGTTATTGTGCATTAATTCTTCCAAAATATTAATCACTTCTTTCGTAGCCTACTGCCCACCCTTCCACAAAATTTAATTGAAATTCGTTGAGAACTTTTGAAGATATCACGTAGACAGGCAGGAGCGAATACAGAAATGTATGAAAAAAACAATGGAAAAATATGTCAGATCCAGAGTGGACCCCCTTTCTATCAAATTAGGACACCATTTGCTACAGCTGGACCAAATATGGCACTTTTTTCAAAATTTGAACAATTTTCTCTCTTAGCCGCTGGACTAAAGGGGTTTTGTCCTACTTTACATTTTAACTAAGAAGGTTTTGTCAGAACCACTGTGTCTGTGTGTATGTGTGTGTTGTCAGAAGACCACTTAAGTCAGGGGTCACCACAATTTTTAGACCATCGACCCCTTCATGGAATCCTTGTTCCCTCATCGACCCCCAGGCATAGCTGCCAAAAGAGAGATATCAAACGTACTAATACTAGATCCTAAAATGTACCAAATATTCCAAAAATGTACCAAATCCATAGTATATAATTATATAGCAAAATTCGGAGATTAACAAGAAATAAGTAGCAAAATACAAAGTAAACAAGAATATATCAATAAAGTATTGTCTTTCTGCTGTGGTCAATGATGGTTTTACCAATACCAACTTGTTGGCATCCCTATCGCCTAAGGGGCCACTCCTGATAGCCCAGCAGATTAACCCAACCAAAATTCTTGTAGGTGTAAAAACAACTGAGATATTGATTTTCAAACTTCACATTTTTGCAAAGTTCAGAGGTCAGTATCTCCGGAACCTTTTGAGCCAGAAATGCCATTCAATTTGTCTCATAAAAAATTTATAGTTGTGCCAAATTTGAACAAAATCCATGATGGTCATACTTTGACCACTTGTTGATTTGACATAGAATTACCTTTATCGTGACAGAAGACATCTGCTAATTATTATATGTGTGGACAGATACATTCCATAGATAATAAATTACTTTAACAAAATGATATACTTTATATGCGAGAGTAAATGATGATATCTTAGTTGTCGACACCCATGGAATTTCCACGGGTCCGGCTTGTATCACAATATTCTTCAAAAACAGAATGACTTTTAAGTTTGAGAAAAATGATTCTTCAAAATATTCTGTTGCCTTTGTACATTTTATAGATGTATGTATCAGTGTGTTAACAGATATGCTCACTAGCTGCTTAACAGTTAATTCCCAATAGAAACCTAAATCCAATTTCCCAATTAAGCTGAGTTTCGTTTTGATCATTTTGGCCATTTCTGGCTATTCTTTGACCATTTTGTGGCCTTTTTTGCTTTTTTTGCTTTTATTGTTTTTTATTCAATACAAAAATCCAGACCTCGGAAAACTTCCCAATCCGATAAAAACAGTGGGGATATCAAATTCATGGCTAACACCCTGTGTATATATCATAGTTCTCAGCTTATACACTCATCGGGGGTGTCGCAGGGTTAGAAACACACGGGCAATTGTTAGTAAGACCCACTTCTGGCTTGCCAGGTCTGTCAAAGCTTGTTTTGCTTACATCACCAGGTATTCCTCAATAGTCACTCATCTACATACTGACCAGGCTCGACTTTGCTTAACTTTGGTGATCCTACAAGAACTGGTGTAACCAACGTTTAGTTTAGTTAATCACCACTACCCAAAATGGGTTTAGTTAATCACCACTACCTAACATGGGTTTAGTTAATCACCACTACCCAAAATGGGTTTAGTTAATCACAACTACCCAAAATGGGTTTAGTTAATCATGGCTACCCAAAATGGGTTTAGTTAATCACAACTACCCAAAATGGGTTTAGTTAATCACCACTACCCAAAATGGGTTTAGTTAATCACTGCTACCCAAAATGGGTTTAGTTAATCACAATTTTCAATGTAATTTATGCTAAATTGGTCACTGGTTTGTGCCCCACTTGTTTTTTGAAAATTCAGACATTTTTAGTGATCACAGCCCAACTTTTTAATTGATCACCCCCTAGACAGCATATATGAGTGGCAGTGATTCATAATTTAGCTTGGAATGCTAGTTTTTGTTTTGATCCTGTTTTTTTTCTCCTGGTGTAATCAACGTTTAGTTCACTTCTGGTCATCATCAAGGAATTTTGAACAAAATCCTGTGGCATTTTGTTAAACTTCAGGACAAAGTCAGAGTTGACTTTACTTTCCTATATAACATTAACAAGAACTAGAACAAGAACAATCCTCATCAAAAATAGGAGAGTAAAACAATATGTAAAATCCCCAAACCCCTACCGTGATTTGAACACATGACCTAGTTACCACTAGCATTGTGTGTTACCAGCTGCGCTAAACAAGTCTTGCTACCTCCAAAATTTATAGTAGAATTACGCAAGTAGAAGTAGGAGTAAAGTTTAACCCTGCAGAGCCAGGCTTGTTTATAAACCTTTTCTCTCCCAACCACTACCTCAAATAAGACTAGTTCAAAACTTTTTAAAATTTGTATTTTTTAAAAACATTTTCGATTAAAAAAAATTAATGTATAATTAAAAAAATGTGTGTATATATTTAGAAAAGTGTCTATGTATGTATATATATATTTTTAAAAATCTTTGTATATGGTTAAGCCCAATTGGCAAAATTTACTTTAATTTTTTATTAAAAAAAGGTTGATTTCACTTTGATTAAATAACCTTTTAATGGTAAAAAAATGTTGTTTTACATCCTTGTTTTGATTAAATGAACTTTTGATCAAATTAAAACTATGTATTTATTTATTTTTTGTAAAAATAGTTAAAGTTTCGTCAATTAGGCAATTTCACCAATTCAGCAGAACATATATAAGTTAATTTAGCAAAGTTTGGCAAACATTGATGGTAGAGTTCAATCAATAGTAATACATAATTGTCCACTATTGGAATGCAGTTTGGTTTCATCTAGACACGTAAATATGACTCTGTTGGACGTAGATTATATTCGCACATATACAAGTAAGACTTAGAGGAGACAATCTAAGGTTAGTAATCTTTTGAAATGGATTTTGTGTCAAATTCTTCGGTTGAATATGTTGGTTGACTATTAACTCGAAGAAAATATTCTGATTTTTACTAGTATTCGGACCGATGACGTCAGAGGTAGGTTTACATCAGATGGAAGGTAAAAACGATGATAACGGTTTTATTCATCGCACTAGTAAACACTCCATGGAGGGGACATGAACACACACGTACCATCTGTCATACTGCTTACTGATCCCCCATTTCGCCGATTCGGCATAACATATTTAAATGTGTGCATAATATATAATACACTGATTTATTCAAACTGTTGTACTCATCTTGATTGTTATAGTATCGTGATGGCCATTGTATCCACCGGTCTTCTTCTGTTTCCTGTCGTATTCCGTAACACTCTTGGAATTTTGAACTGAATCTGTTATTCAATTCACGGTGGTAGACAGCTCTCATTCCACTGTCCATGCTAGCTAATATTTCTGTTATTTTGTCCTTTGGATGCCTCTTCTGTTTGCTCCACTGCCTGAACCAGGGATTGAACACATGACCACCAGGTAAACTGCAATGCTTAACCAACATATATATCAGATGGTGTAATTTTTGAGCCTTAAACCTGATGTCTGTTCTTTCCTGATCAAAGGCTCCCATATGGTGTTCAATTCTATGCTTGGCCTACTGAGGATGTTATCAGTGACTAACATACATACTTATTCTCTAATATTGCTCTTTATTATTCTGATTTTATTCCATAGGGGTTGGTGACCCCCTTTCCCTCCACGTGATCAGCCATACCTGACTTCATAGTACTCTTTATGAACTACGGCTTTTCGGTGTTATTCCAGTGACTAACATGTGTACTTATTCTTTCAATCGCCTTATTCTCCAATATTGTTCTTTATTATTCTGATTTTATTCCATAGGGGTTGGTGACCACCTTTCCCTCCACACGTGATCAGCTATACCTGACTTCATAGTTTCTCTATGAACTATGGCTTTTCAGTGTTAATTAAAATCTGTCTAGGAAGCTTGAGAGTAAAAAATACTTTTATGTTAAACTAGTAAATATCCAATGCTTTGCTAACGGTATACCAACAGCTATGCTCATGTGTCAGTATGTTTACACAGTAATTTGAAACGTTAACACAAGGTATTGTTAACTAAAATTCTTGTATTCATTTTGTATCAAACTTGAAACAACTAAAAAGCTTAGACGTACACTCATTGACCTTGGGCTTCATTGTCACAAGATTGCATAAAGTGTTTTTAGGTCATAGTTCAGAATCGAAAAAAAAATTATATAAAAATTCCATTATATTGGAACAGAGTTAACTAGCATTCAAAGGGAAATTATGAATCACTGCCACCCACATATACAGTATTCAATTAAAAAGTTGGAAAAAGGGGTGATCAATGAATAAGTTACTTCTCTCACCATTTGTTGGGCTGTGAGCTCTAAAAAAGATTTTAAAAAACAAGCGGGCACAAACTAGTGACTAATTTAGCATAAACTTACATTGTATATTGAACACCCATCTAAAAACCTATTTAGGGGGGAATTTGCAGAAAAAACAGAAAAATCATTTTCCCTACTCATTGAGGGGAGTGTGTGTGCAAAATTTCAAGTTTCTACTCTGAACAGTTAGGGCTGGGCGAAGTCCGGATACATAGATAGATACATAGATACATAAATAGATACATTCAAATAGTTCTTTGGATGATTGAACTCCTTCTTGTTGTTTGTGTTATTAGTACAACGTTTCAGCCGATCCATTCTTCAGCCTTCCTCAGGTGTAATATCCGAATGTGATGGGATAAACAGAAGTTTTTTAGTTTCAAAGGAGGTAACCTTTATAACGTAGGATTCTGGTGTTTCTTTGTCCTTGTCTTGTTTGGTCCTGTTGAGCAGCGGAAGCCACATCGGGTTGAACACTGCATTTGTTTGACTTGATTGATATGTGCTGCCTCTTTGATTTTTCTCTGCTTCCAAATGCCCCTTCTCAAAACTATAGAAAATCTCAAGTTTCTACTATGAACGGTTAGGGCTGGGCAAAGTCTGGATACATAGAAAGATACATAGATACATATAATTGTCAGAACATATGAATAACCTAAACCCAGCAATAAACCAATGTTGTGGGTAGCAGTGATTAATTGTTTGGATCGATATTCATTGAGATGTCATAAAATTAAATAAGGGGGAGGGGTTGCATAAAAATATTTCCACTAATTTCTTTTTTTAGAAAGTAATCTTTTTATAAATAAATTCAGTAATTGATGAGTAAATACTGAAAGTTTTATTAAATCAATTCAGGATTTGAACAGAAAAAAAACTTTGTAGAGTTGTTTCCCCTTTGCTAGAGTTGTCTACCCTAGACAGTGTGACAGGTGGACTAGCTTATCATAATATGGATTCGATTTTTTTTTTTTTCTTCCGTTTTATTTTTTTCCAGGAAATGCAAAACCAATGCGTGAAAGTAACAAGAACGCTAATAAATGAAACACTACTATATAGAGTTGTTCCCCTTTGCTTGAGTTGTCTACCATAGACGGTGTGACAGATGGAAAGGTGGCTTATTATAGTATGGATGTGATTTTTTTTTTTTAATATATTAATTTTTTATTCCGTTTTATTTTTTCCAGGAAATGCCAAGCCAGGGCGCGAAAGTAACGAAAACGTTAATATTCAGCATATTTGTTGCTGTATTCGGGAATTCTTTGCTCTATGGCTATAATATAGGTGTGATTAATACACCTGCCAAGGTAAGAACATTCTTATTCATTTATTTTATTCCTAACAAAATGACAAATACAGTGAGTGAACCTTTTTAAAACAGGCCCCGGTTAGCCGAATATTGGATAAAACGGACGAATCTGACAGCCTTTTGGCAAAAAGCAACATGTGTCGATGAACACATGTCTGTAACTTGAAATCTATTAATTTTATTGTAATAATCTTTGTGTTATTAGGCAATCATGACCTTTCCCGTCTCCATATGCATTGGCGACTCGGGTGTTTTCCGCTATCAGGAGCGGTGAGGCAGCCATATGGAGACTGGAAATTTGCAGCGAACGATTCCTTACATTTTGTGGATCCATATGATCCAACAATCAGATTTCTGAATCAACCGAGTTGCTGTGTTCCGAAGCAGCAGCCATATGAAGACAGGAAATTTGCAGCAAACAATTCCCTGCATTTTGTGGATCAATGGTACCTCGGACCAATTATTTATATCCTACTTACAAGAGTTTATGTGGAGAAAAAAACACAAAGAAAACCAGTTTGGAAATATTCTGTACTGGATTTCACATTATTATTACCCTAACCCTAAAAATAGCAACCCCCAACCCCAACCATAACCCCAACCCTAATACTAACCCTACCTACCAACCCTTACTCTAAACCTACCTACTAACCCTAACAGTAACCCTACCTACTAA
>VCCN01000426.1:197842-212249 GCA_006491835.1 Architeuthis dux | reverse complement strand
AAATAAAATACTACCCCTGTCCCATAATGGTCATTACGTTCGCATATATAAATGTAAACACTATTATGGGACAGGATTAGTAAAATATAGAGATTGTTATGAACGGGTTTTTGTGACTGATTTTGTCTTGATTTTCTTTTGCAGGCTGCTTTGGGTGCCTATACCTTCATCCTGTTTATCGTTATTCTATGCATCGCTGTCATCTTCATCTTCTTCTTTGTGCCTGAAACGAAGAACAAGACATTCGAGGAAGTCGCCCAGATCATTGCAGCAGGTAAAGTTTGGAAGAAACGTGGTTCGATCGTTCAGGCCAACATCAATGGAGAAGGCGAACCGATGGATACGACCAAAGTATAAAACTGCCGAAGGAGATCTTTTTTTTTTAGAAACCAAACGGCAGTTTTTTAGCGACGAACATAGAACAGCAGTAAAACCAACAAAAAACGAGGATGGAGAAAAGGAAAATATCTGGACTGAAAGGAATAAAACATCTCTTTTGAAAACGCATTAAGTAATTCAATACTCCAGCCCTCCACCCTGATGGAGGGTGGAGGCGGGGGAAAATTCAGATAGCCTTTGAGTATTATCACGTGACCTCCAAGGATGGCCATTCCAGGACGCAAAGTGATTTCTGGTTTTTATATTTTATTTTACTAAACCTGTCCCATAATGGTTGTTACATTTATATATATACATTTATAAATGTAAGGAACTTTATGGGACAGGGGTAGTATTTTATTTTATTTTACTAAACCTGTCCCATAATAGTTGTTACATTTATATATACAATTATATATGCAAATGTAAGGAACATTATGGGACAGAGGTAGTATTTTATATTATTATACTGAACCTGTGCCATAATAATTGTTACATTTATATATAAATTTATATATGCAAATGTAAAGAACATTATGGGACAGTGGTAGTATTTTATTTTATGTTACTAAATCTGTCCCATAATAGATGTTACATTTATATATACATTTGTATGCAAATATAAGGAAATTTATGGGACAGGCATACTATTTTATTTTATTTTACGTTCCTGTCCCATAATAGTTATTACATTTATATATAAATTTATATATGCAAATGTAGAAATATTATGGGACAGAGGTAGTATTTTTTTTTAGTGTGTATGTGTGTGTGAGTTCTTTTTTTTTAACCTGACCTCATTCTAAGCACATTCTCTATTTTAAAGGAAAACGAAAGAAAACATTCTATAATCAAAATCAAAGAAAATAAATATTGGAGGAACAAAAAGGGTAAAACTCAGTCAAATGGTTATTTCATTGTTTTTTAAAATCATGTGACCAGCTCATTTAATGGCCTGAAAACAATTTTTAAAAAATAAAAGACAATTAAAAAAAATAAAATACAGTTAAAAAATAAGAAAATACAATTAAAAAAAAGAAAATACAATTAAAAAAAGAAAATACAATTAAAAAAGAAAAGAAAATACAATTAAAAAATAAGAAAATACAATTAAAAAATAAGAAAATACAATTAAAAAAACACTCGAGGGATGATCTTTAAAAAATTAGTCTTCAGTACAATTTACGGCAAAATGGTCCTCATAGCTTAATCATCTCCCTATGCATATGATAATTGAATGGAGATAACCTATATTAATGTAAAGTATGTATATATATATATATATATGTGTGTGTGTGTGTGTGAGTAAGCGAGAGACATTTGTGTGTGTATGTAAATATATATGCATGCGTATGGATAAATAATATATATATATATACATATAAGAAATAGTTCCTTGGAAATAATTTTTTCTCTATCATAAAATTCATTTATACTGTCTCATTGCTATATTTTCATGACTTAAAACATTTAAATATCTTGAAAAGGGCATTTTTGTTTTAATCAGGAGATCAGGTTAAAAAGAATCAACTATCGATTCCTCTTTTTAAATTAAGTTTTTAAAGTGTGCAATGTATGAAAGATTGTTAAGTTTTGTTTTTCCCTTTTTATGCAAAAAGACAATTATACTTTGTTTAAAATTTTGAGAAGAGTTATTAACATTCATGGAGTTATTTGGACAATTGAACTGATCCTTCTTGTTATTTTGGCTGTTCTCACAACATTTTGGTAGATCAATTCTACGGCCTTCTTCAGGTGCGCTATCCGTATGTAAAGAGAGAGACTCGTTTTCCGGTAATACCAGCCGCAAACAGAATGTTTTTTCTGTTTCCTACCGTTTATTACTTAGCACTGCAAGAAAAAGAGTCACTCTCTTTGGGTACTGCACTTTCGTCTAAATCACTTTAGCAAATATCAGTTTTGTCTAAATCACTTTGGTCTAAAATCACTTTGGTCTAAAATCACTTTGGTCTGAAATCACCATTGTCCCAACAATATCTCCAAAAGTTCTCAATGAATTCCAATGAGATTTTATCGAATGGTTGGCCATAGGCTAAGGAAGAATTGATGAGATTTTGGGGTGGATCCAGGGATTTTTTTTGATTGAGAGATATTTTTTTATTAAATTTTTGAACGGATCATGGAATTCTTTTCCCACTCAATCGGAAAAAAAATCCTCGGATCCACCCCAAAATTTCATCAATTCTTCCTTAGCCAATGGCCCATCATTCGACAAAATGTCATTGAGAACTTTTGGAGATATTGTGGAGACAAAGATGATTTTAAACCAAAGTGATTTAGACAAAACTGATATTTGCTAAAGTGATGTAGACGAAAGTACTGTAACCCCTCTCTTTACATACGGATAGTATACCTGAAGAAGGCCGTAGAATGGATTGGCTGAAACGCTGTTGGTACAACAAAAATAACAAGATCGATGAGTTCAACAGCCTCGAAAAAACTCTTTGAATGAAAACAATGCTTTATTGCAAAAGTTGCTTATGACTGCGGCTTGAGCTAAAATCGGGTGATTGTTTGTTTTTAAATTCTTTTAAATCCACCCCCCTAAACAAATCTTTTTTTTTACTCTGTCATAATAAAAATATATAATTGAGAATAGTACCATATTCATTTATATATTTTTGTCTGAATTTCTGAGATGAGAAATTATCATTATTATTCACTGATTTAGTCAGTGTCCACATCTTGATTGTTATAGCCACAACGTTTCGGCCGTTGTACTCTCCGGTCTTTGTCATAGTTGGTAACCTCCTGGGCATCTTGAACCAAACCCTGTGGATTGAATAAAGGGTTCAAAAGTTCCTGAAAAAGCCTGGAAAGTACCATGACTGAAATGTTAGAACTAAAACAACCAAGATGAGGACACTAGTCCAAGTAAATCAGTGTATATATAATATATATTTTTGTGTGTATAACAAGTACTGAATGTTTTATTAAGTGTACATTTTCATGGAAATTTTTATGCAAAGATATAGAAAAAAAAAAAAAATGAATAGAACTCCTGAAAAGCCTTCTATTTAGACCAGTCATTCCCAACCTTTTTTTTAGCCACGGCCCCTTTAAGAGCTCTTCTCATGTTCCAGGGCTCCCTGCCTAACAGATACAACATGAACCGATAGAAAATTTGTTTGTTATTATTTCTCTTTATGGTCTCTAAGGACCCCAGCCTAACAGGGATAACACATGGATGGATATAAATCCATTTATTATTATTTCAGTCTATGGTCTCAAATGTGCCAGGGTCCCCATGTCACACAATATGGCCCCCATTGAGAATGGCTGATTTAGACGTATGCAAACATAGTTAACATAGCAAGGCCAGTTATATTTCTTATATCTGTAATCACCCTGAATGTCATTTGGTTAAGAGTCAAAAATTAGATTTAGACGACAGCTCAATTTGGTTTAAAGATTCTAAGATTTTCATTATTACACATTTTCATCTGTTTAACACAACACAAAAATTGTTAACATACTACTAACACTCGCTTAAAGACCGTCTTTGGCGTCCGTTAAGCTTGACGTCAAGTCACTTCCTGTAATGTCTGATATTAGTGCCTTTGTTGCTTGCTGTTAGTTCCCGTTTTTAGCTGTGTTTAGTTTGATTGCATTTTGAGCATAACTGTATTTAGCAGTGTTTAGAAAAGAATGGAGAGACGGAACAAAGACACATGTGTTCAGGGCCATTGCCTGTGAAAAAGAGCCTTTCATGTTCTCACTTCCAGCCCACGTTCTGGGGACCGGAAACAGAATGGAGCTTGCTTCGGCGTGTTTATTTATTATTAAGCGCAAACATTAATACATATACATATATAGACATTAATACATACATATATAAACATTACACCTATTTATAGAATTTATTTATTTTCTTTGTGTTCATAAATTGCAATGGGATACTGAAAACCAATGAGAATTTTCAGCTTTTGTAACAAACACAAACAAACATATTATAGGGGTGAGTGCAAGCGAACACCGCACACTATTGTTGTTTTGTTGCAAATGGGACTAGAAATTGCTTTATTCTTCAAGTTTCAGCAGTTTTAGCAGAAATTGCTTTATTCTTCAAGTTTTAGCAGAAATTGCTTCATTCTTCAAGTTTTAGCAGAAGTTGCTTTATTCTTCAAGTTTTAGCAGAAATTGCTTCATTCTTCAAGTTTTAGCAGAAATTGCTTTATTCTTCAAGTTTTAGCAGTTTTAGCAGAAATTACTTTATTCTTCAAATTTCAGCAGTTTTAGCAGAAATTGCTTTAATCTTTAAGTTTTAGCAGAAATTGCTTCATTCTTCAAGTTTTAGCAGAAATTGCTTATTCTTCAAGTTTTAGCAGAAATTGCTTCATTCTTCAAGTTTTAGCAGAAATTGCTTTATTCTTCAAGTTTCAGCAGTATTAGCAGACATTGCTTCATTCTTCAAGTTTTAGCAGTTTTAGCAGAAATTGCTTTAATCTTCAAGTTTTTGCACTAACAAAAATCTTCCTACAATGTGCTGTTTATGCTGTGGTCCTGTAACTGCTTATGCTGGACTGAAAATGGTAAGATTTAATTTTCCTGCCATAGTAACAAACTCTAGTTCTATATATTTTCACAAGGTAGAAATATTTACATTTAAATGTTATTTAGATATCATGTAGTAAACAACGCCCTGTCATTTAAAAATGTCAGGGTCCATGAAGAAACATTGTGCATATATTTTTGAGGATCTTCGATACTTTTGCAAGTTATCGGTTTTCTTACTCTGGCAGTGAACTGGATAGTGATTCAAAACAAATTGTTGATAGTGATGAAAGCTGTGAAATCAATGATTGTCTTGTAGCAGCTGACAAGATATATCACCAATTAGATATCACAAAAAATGTCTTGATCCCAGGAGATTAAGAAAAGATATTGTGATAAAAAGCGACAGAAAAAATGAAACTACTTAAAAAAAATAATAATAATAGTAGAATATATAACACAATTAATTTGTATTTCATTGTATTGTTTCCGTTAGAGATAAAAAATTTTACTATAATGATGCAAGTACTTCATCTTTGCATCATTATCTTAATATATAAAGTGTTTCTGTATGTCTGTACTCTTATAACTCGGGAACTATGCATCCAAGAGCAAAACTAAAGGTATATTCAGAATCAGCACGTCTCAGTTTACATAGAGAGCACATTTTTAGGTCAAATTCTGCAAAAATCAAATTTTGATTTTTTGCCTATTTTTATTTTCTTGCCAAATGTGATACGTAAATGTGATAATCCAAATTAAATGTGATATATATTAAGTATATATTTATCCCTCTTTTATTCCTATTTTTTCCTTGGGCAAAACCGGGTACTCCAGAGAAATTTTGATTTTTAACCAAATGACATAAAAAAAGGAACATTTCCTCTTTTAATTCAAGTTGGCACGAGGAAACTAGAACAATTTTACAGACATAAGTTTTCAGAATTTAAAAAGAAATCATCTAAAATGTGTTATTTGCTCATACAAGTCAGTTTTGTTTTTAAGAATTCCTGTACTTACCAGTATAGTGTACTTTGGAGATACATATTTATTTTGGAGGAAAAAGAAAACTATCTAGTCTTAAAAGAGACCAGTTATTATATCAATGTGATATATCCCCAAAACATATATACAGATACATACATACATGTTTGTTGTGTGGATGTAAGGTAATCCAACAGAATGGTAATTTGACAATGTGGAAATGAAAGATTGAGAAAAGCGTGTTACGTCACAAACATATTTATTATCATTAATAATCATTATAATAAATATTATCATTAATAATCATTACAATAAATATTTATGCCTTGATGCATTTCGAGTTTCATTCGGCATCTTCAGAATCCACTTCTTAAATGTTTGTTTGAAATGTAAACTGCTTTTGACCAACACTCAGGGCTTATCAGCCCTCCCCTTCTCCCACCCCTCTCTCCTACTAACAACACTCAGGGCTTATCGCCCCTCCCTTTCTCCCACCCCTCTCTCCTACCAACAACACTCTCTCTATTTTTTCCCCAGTTCAGTTTACATTTACAGGGAGTTTTCTGCACTGCAAAAGAGCTTCTGAAGACGCCAATGAAATTTGGCGAAATGCATCAAGGCTTATCTTAATGATAATAAGTATGTTTGAGACATAACACACTTTTCTCAATCGTTCATTTCCACATTGTCAAACCACATACATACATGTGTACACAAACACATACACACATGGCTGGCCAAGCAGATTTAGGGGTCCCTCACCACCTTCAAGCTCCCTTGTGGGACATTTCAAGCACTCTTGGGGGCCCTCTGGGGGCCCTAAGCAACCACTTAATTTGTTTATGTGACGGGCCGGCTCTGCATGCACACGCACAGTATCCCTACCTAAAAAAAGAAAAATGGATGTCTATTTTGTTTAGTCCGCTCGGATTGTGTAATGGTTAGCACACCTGCCTCACACACAGAAGGTCCTGGGTTCAATTCCCGGTATGAGCAAAGAGTATGGAAAACTCTTCATTAGGACAAATTTCCCTATGCACAGCAGCTAATTGAGTACACTCTAAGCTGTGTGATTAGGGTGGAGGTATCCATTTGGTGGACTTGCATCCTGCCAAGTCCTGGTCTCGACACTAAGCTGAAGCAAAACTGAGTCTTCATCACTGGGCTCTATACTCCATTGGGAGTTGTCTCTTAAGAGACGGGACCGTTTACCTACAGTATCGCCGATAAATAAGTACACCCCTACCACCTTTTAATTAGAAAGTTAATTGTCTTCTAAACCAAACATTGCAGGTTTTTATTATTTTTAGTTGAACATTACACAATCAAAACAGATATTATTAGGTATTATTTATGACCAAACTCTACAGCATTGAAACTCTGTTGCCAAACATATTTTTTCATAGGGGTGTTCTCATCTCATATTTTTAGCAACAAGTGAGGTTTTTCTCTTGTTTTTGTTTTATTGTTTCAAATATGAAAATTTAAAAATTCCTTTCATTGTTTATTGCTTCTCTATATCTAAACTATCTATATTGTGTTTGCATGTGTACTCACTAGTGTACATATACAGTCAGTGGTGTAGTGCTGAAAAAAGAAATGAGGGAACTGCTCTCAGGTGGGAGGGTGCTTTAGACAATTTCAGAGAATTTTTCAGGCCATATAGGTGAGTATTTGGACATATACTGGCTAATCTTTCTTACCAGATGGAGAATTTTAGTAGTATATATATAGTGGTTGGCCGACAAATGGGTGGGAAACAAATGAGCGGAGTGTGGGTACAAATGAGACAATTGCTCAAATCTATACCTTCGTGTTTTGGTTTATGTTCTAGAAGTATTAGTAAAGCGATTATTTTATTATTTATTTTTTATTAGATGAAGTATTGTAAATCATTTTTTACTACAATTTATATACCTTCATCTTAATTTTTAGTTGTTTTATTTTAATCACAATTTAACTCAGGCCAGAACGGCAGTGTTTGTTTTGGTTTTTTTATTATTTTTTTTATTAATTATTAAATGAAGTATTGTAAACCATGATTGCAGCAAAAATATGGAAAAAATTGTGACCGGACTCATATTGTGAATAATAAAAAAGGCTTTATATACTGGATAGTCAATACAACTTATTCACAACAAAATTATTAGTAAAGTTCTTGAAACGTGTGAGTAAAATGTTAGGGAGTGAATATGAATTTGTGTTATAGTTCAAATGAATATTTAAAGAATATGATGATGTTGAAAATAAAACCGTTGAAATTGTGTGGAATTTGTTTAATTGTTTAATTGTATGCGTATTGCTTATTTTTGCAGTTCAAATGGTATGAAATTGCCTGCAAGAAGTTTAAAATGAAGGTGAATAATAGTCAAAAAAATTAAAATGGTTTACAATACTTCATCTAATAAAAAATAAATAATAAAATAATTGATCTTTTACTAAAACCAAAACAACAAAAACTGCTGTGCCAGCCTGAGTGAAATTGTGATTAAAAAAAAATAAAAATTAAGATGAAGATAAATAGTAGTTAAAAATTAATAAAGATGATTTATAATACTTCATTTAATAGAAATAAATATAAAATATTCGTTCTTTTACTAAAACCAAAATAAATACTGCTGTGCCATCCCTGAGTGAACTTGTGATAAAAAACAACTAAAAATTAAGATGAAGGTTTATAAATAGTAAAATTATTAAAAATGATTTACAATACTTCATCTAATAAAAAATAATCGCTTTACTGATACATCTAGTACATAAACCAAAACACGAAGTTATAGATTTGCTCTATTGTCTCACCCTCATTTGTACCCATGCTCATTTGTCTTCCGCTCATTTATCGCCACTCATTTGTCACACACTCATTTGTCGCCACATGTATATAGTGAGTTAATACCATTCCCCCCTCCCCCAAAAAGTAAGTGACTGCTGTTCCCACGCATTCACACAGCACTACACTACTGTGTACAGCATGTACGCATTAGTGGACATCTACAGTTACTGATACTATTATCTTGTTATATAATGATTTTTTTTAATAAGTTATTTATTTTTATCTTTCAAACTTGTACGCTGTGAATGAAAATCGCATGTTATATAACTTTCACCTAAGGATATTTTATACATTTATCATTTTTTTTAAATATTTGATGAAAGAAAAAAACAATAACTTTGTTACAATTAAATATATTTTTCAAAATGAGTTTATAATTTCTAATGTAATTTTTTTTTAACAAAACATGAAGCATAAATCAAGAATTTCAATACCTTCTTTAATTTTGAAGAATCCTTATTATACCAAGACTTGCTCAGACTACTGAACTCATTCTTTATGTTGCTTTCAATGTTACTACAATGTTTTAGCCAATTCATTCTCCTGAAATAGTGATAATATACTAACTGTCCCAGCTCAATCTTAGCTATGTGAACCACACTGGCAACTCCATTCTTAGAAACCAGTGTAACCCAGGAGATTCCATATGTTTATATGAAGAGATGTTCTTCAATTCTTTCCCTGCTTAGAAAAAAAAATCCACATTGGCTCAGGGGCGGATCTACGATTTTGAGCAGAGGGGGTCCAAATGGAAAAAAATATTTTTACAAAAAAATGCGTGAAAAAAAGAATTTAAACATCAAAAACGATCCAGCATTTTTCACTTTACATTTGAGTCGTAGCTCTAAAATTGACAAAAGATTAAAGCAAAGAAATTTACCACAGAACCAATTGATAAAGAATAAGACGGAAGATATCTTACTTATATTGTATGAAAGACAAACTAATTTTTAATCACTGCTACCCACAACACTGGTCTATTGCTGGGTTTAGATTATTCATGTGTTCTCACATTTATGTATGCAACTGTTCATAGTAAAAACTTGAAATTTTGCACACACACTCCCCTTAATGAGTAGGGAAAACATTTTTTTTTCAAGATTTTAGATTTTATGCAATGTAAGTTTATGCTAAATTGGTCACTATTTTGTGCCCGCTTGTTTTTTAGGCAAAAGGCGAGAGAAGTAACTTATTCATTGATCACCCCTTTTTCCAACTTTTTAATTCATCACCCCCAACACAGTATATATGGGTGGCGGTGATTCATAATTTCCCTTCGAATGCTAGTTATTTTCAAGGTTGATTTACGATTACTTTGTATTATTTGGATTTTTTATTTATAACATTTCTTTATTTGGATATTTTTTTCTTAAATATCAGAATCTGCCTTGCCTAAGCAACTAATGGTATAGAATTAGCAAGTAGTATCTCTACATATAACAAAAATATGGAATCTCCTGTATTACACTGGTTGTTTGGAATTAGTTGGTCCGGTCCGGTCATGCATGTAACATGTATTCTTCCCTATAAACTTCAGTTAGCATACAAAAAGATTCAGTAGCTGTTTTTATTCAATTTAACCAAAAATTTCAAATCAATGCATTGCTTAGTTTTTGAACTGACCATTTTTATGACATGTCAGAAAAACACTACTTTAAGCAATGCATAACAGCAAACTGAAGATGTGAGCTGGTTGAAACTTTCAGGGGTTGTTTATGCTTGTCCATTGGTCAATGTTAACTGTGGTTCACACATGCAAGCCCAGTTTTTTTTTATGTGTACACCTAAAGAAGGTTACAAAAAGAACTGGTCAAATGATTGATTGATTAATTTGTTTAGCAGCATTTCAACCCTTGATGGGTCATTTAATGCCGAAATCAGTTTAAAATTAAAAATAAAAGTCTTGCGACTTTGGTGAAAGGTTATTTTTTTCTTTAACTAGAGTCTTGCGACTTTGGTGAAAGGTTATTTTTTTAAATTGGAGTCTTGCGACTTTAGTTAAAAAAACAGGTCTCTCCTGTTGGGCGGGGTCTTCCCCTCTGCAGGGTATGTAGTCGGCGTATTCTATGCCCCAGCCGACTGGGCCAAACTGGCCCAAATCCTATCAAAAGCAACACAAAGAGTTCAGTAGTTGGAAGAACTCTTGGGATGAGTTTTAATAGATTATATTTCAAAGTTGAAGAAATAATTCTGAATGACAAACAAGAATTGTGGTTTATTTTTGTATATAATTTGAGTTTAACCTTTACGTCGTTGAGATTTGATCGTCTCATTAGGACGAATTTGGAGCCGTCACCATATTCTTTTGAAAAGAAGCTAACATTTCTTATTTACATACTTCATTTTTTTTATTACAAAAAGCGTTTTTACAATTCTAATAAAATGAATAAGAAAAATGAACCATAAAAATATGAAATGTAAAATCATAATTTATTTATTTTTTGAAGATTTAATGACTTGTAACCGTCAAAGTGAATTTAATTTTCATATTGTTATAGTTCATTAGAGCTTGTAAATAAATGAATTGTAATCCTGTAAATAAATAATTTGATAAATAAATTATAATCTTAAATTTTATATTGTTATGCTTCACATATTTTTCTTATTTACTTTATTAAAATTTTTTAAATCCTTATTTCAACAAAAGAAGTATGTAAGTAAGAAGTGGTAGCGTCTCTTCAAGAGAATATGGTGATTGCTCAAAATCCATCCTAATGAAATGATCCAATCTCAATGGAAGGTTAAACTTGCCAGATTTTTAGTAGATACAGTGCCATCTTTTTTTTCAGACTGCAAAGCAATAATAATTTAAAACTAATCAATGAATTAAATGTGGTCACTGTTTTAATAAAGGTAAAAAAACATTGATTAGAAGAAATTATATCTGCCAAAAATTTAGTGGATAAAAAAACAAACAATCTGTTGTTTGATGGAAGTAAATATTTGTTGAATTTCATTTAAGGAAAAATGAACGGAAAAATTGAAGAAAAAAAAAGCATTTTTTGTTTCAAGAATATTTTTTATTTTATTGTTAAAAAAAAAGTTTGTTTTTTTAAAAAACTTTTATGGGGTATATATCGCAAAAACCAAATCCGTGGATATGGAATTTCTATATCTTGAAAAATGAAGTCTCATTGACTGACTCAAACTCTACCCACGCCATCTTTTTTTTTTTCATTTTTATTTTAATGAGGTTATTAACTTCATCTATGGCTCAAAAAAAGACATTTTAATATTTAACATCCAAATTACAGCTACAAAATCCTAATGTGCCCTTTTGGTAGAAGATGTCAATGACATTTAATGCATTAGCCATAGAATGGTTACTGAGGCTTGACCCAAGAATGGTGTCTTGTGCTGACAGTGGTTATAGTTCATTTCTGTAATTATTAAAGTCTGCAATCTACAAGTGGAATAAATGTCTACAGGACATAACTCAAAAGGAAAAATGGTGAGAGAATTGTTGTTGTATTTATTTTAATTCTATGCAAACTAATCGGCTGAAATGAAACGATTTAATAATGTTCTTGGCTTTTTGTGTGTCTCTTTTGTACCTGAGAAATCATAAAGTTGCTTGAGGAAGCTTTTTTTATTGCAATCACTTTGGGTCAGGGTTTATTAGATAACAATAACTTGTTTATAACATTAAGCAAAGGATATACAAATTTGAACAATTTATATTCACTGCAAGTCAGCAGTAGTCGTATATTGGTCTCCACTCACACGAGTCACACGAGGGTTGCCAAATTAGCCATTCTTTGGCTAGATTTGGCTTATTTTATCCAAATTTAGCCTATTAAAATCTCCGATAACCAAAAATCTGGTCAATTTTTTTAAAAAATGCCTATATTTCTTATTATTTTAATGGAATTTATTTTTTAATTTTTAAATTAATGCTGTTTGGAGGCCGACTGATTTTGATAATGTTATTCCTGCTTATAACAAATGTCTCCTCAGATGGCTCGCTTAAAACAAAGGGAAGTAACCCCTTCTTAAATTTGATTTCCAAGGGGAGTAACTCAGATTGAATTGAGTAAAATTACCAAATAAATAAAATATAAAAATAAAATAAAAGTAAACTAATAAAATTGAAAAAAGATATATATTATATATATATACATTGAAGGCCTTCTCAGGTACAACAGATTCAAAAGGTTGGGGTTTTTATTCTGTTTTTGCATGATTGTTGCTCAAATACTAAATCTATTTTTTTTCTGTCAATGTTTGTGGTTTTATAATGAAAATATTTGACAGCATTAATAAAAAAGATATTAAAAACATGATTGTAAAAAAAGTCACAGAAAAATATTAAAAACTGAGTGTAAAAATGTCACAAAAAATATTAAAAGCATGATGGTAAGAAAAAGTCACAAAAAATATTAAAAACATGATTGTAAGAAAAAAGTCACAGAAACATTTTAAAAACATGATTGTAAGAAAAAAGTCACAGAAACATTTTAAAAATATGATTGTAAGAAGAAAGTCACAGAAAAAGTCAAAAGGAGAAGTCAGATTTAATTTGTAGTAATAAAATAAGCAATACTTTAATAAAGTAATGCTGATAAATCATATTCAATTTAAACATTTTCCTTGCCCCCTGAAACATCTTGACAAAAAATGTCTTGTCACTAGCATACCACGGTTGTTGATGGAGAAGAGTGGGTGAGTGAGCACTTGGGCAAACCACTCTTCTATAACTACCTTATTGCCCAGGAATTGTTAATAGTGTTGTTTTTTTAAAGCTGTTATACCCATTGTAAACCTCTACAATTACCAGTTGCATAAATTTGCCTACGTACATATATATAAATTGTCATACAGTGCTGTCAACTGTTTTCAAGCTTGTTGAAATGTGATACGAATCAAACATTGAATCGCTTTTTTTTGCTGGCAAGGGTTGATAAACATTTTATTTTTTTAAAAATGCATGTTAGCGTTTCTTAAAAACAGTTTTGCAGGATTCAAGTGCATGCTATTCATTACAAATCTTTTTATGCATCTTTTGGGCTGTAAGTTTAATCTTTGTATGTGAGGTCAAAGGAATAAATAGTTGGCTGCAGTGGATAGTGTGTGTCTTATATTATTGTGATAATGATGTTCGTTGTCTATAGTTTTGAGAAGAGTCATTAAAATTACAATTTGTTCAGACAATCAAATCTCTTCTTCCGATCTTTGATGTTAATACAATGTTTCGACCGATTAATTCTTCACGCCTCGTCAGGCGTATAATCAGAGAAAAGAGGTGAACCCTTTGAATATTAATGACCCTTCTCAAAACTATAGACAGTTCATTATTATATTGATCTTTTTTTTTCTTTCCCAATGTGATCTGTATATTATGGTTTTTAGCCTCGGATGGATCATTTTAGATCCTGGATAATTCCAACTCACCTCAGCAACAACATAATTTTAATCAGCAATTCTCAAGATCATGAAAACCAACACACATGCACAAACATATATAGAAACCAGCATGCTGTGTTAGGGGTGATCAATTAAAAATTGGAAAAGGGGGTGATCAAGGAATAAATTATTTCTCTCGCCTTTTTTTGAGCGGTGATCATTAAAAAAGTTTTTTCTAGACATACTAAGGAGTTAATGTTGAAAGTTTTAGCCCTATAGCGCCATTGGTGTAGCCTGTATGCGTGATACATGCATATCCAGCCAGCCAGACCGACTTGAAAACTGAAGAAACCT
>VCCN01000426.1:186199-196800 GCA_006491835.1 Architeuthis dux | reverse complement strand
TCTGTCAGATATAAAATTATCCATCATTTGATTTCATAATGTGTGTGTATAAACTGAAGTGCTAAAAAATTAGAGACAGCTACCTAATAATGTATAGCTTCTCCCTTCACTTGAATAATGGAAGCTACATGATGTGGCATGGTGACTACGAGGTGCTGGAGTCGTTTTGTGGGTATATCTATCCAGGCACATTCGTGGGCTGTCCATAACCGAGTTGTGTTTGTTGGGGGTTGCTGCAGAGAATTTAGTGAGGTCTGTAACATGTCCCATACATGCACAATGGGGTTTAAATCTAGCGAGTGCGGGAGCCAATGTATTTCCTGGAAGTTAGCCGAGTGTTCCTGGAACCAGTTTCGTGTCACCTGCACATGATGGTGTGTTGTGTGTTTCTGGAACAAACCATCTTTCTGGCAAGCATACAGGGTGTGCAAATGGTCTGCAACAAAACCTTTCGCTAGTGGTCCTTGCGAACTCCAACCGAATACACCCATGTCATTACAGAGCCACACCAGCTTGCACAACACCCTACCGACAGGCTGGATCCATAGTCTTATGCCGTCTCCTCCACATACAAACTCGACCGTCTGCCTGAAAAAGCTGAAAACGTGACTCATAGGTCCAGGTAACACGTATCAGTCTTCCATTGTCCAATGGAAATGTTCTCTGAGGTGTAGAAACCGATGCAGTGGTGTCAATGATGGTATCTTTGTTGGTTGACGACTACGAAACCTCATAGTATACAGTATATGCTGTACAGTGTGCTGACTGATGAATTGAGTGACACCATCATTGAATTGGGATGTGATGCAATGTTTCTCTTCGTTGAGTGCTTACTATCCTTATCTGTCATCGGCGGTCCAATTCTTGCATCACCTGTGGGCGCTCGCAGTTTTCCCATGCCACTGATATTTGTCCAGAATTCACATATTCCTGGTATACCCTTGTTACTGTTGCCCGGGAAAAACCTAGAACAGTTGCCACCTTGTAGATAGATTTCCCATCTTTCTGGGGCCAACAGTCATTTCTGTGGTCAAACAGTGTTAAATCCTGTCCACGTCTCATGGCTGACACAGCTACTCTGCCACAGCTACACTGCCACTGCTACAGTGCCACAGCTACACTACCTCTTTATCTTGCCCAACAATCATTTCGGCGGTCAAACAGTTTTAAATCCTGTCCGTGTCTCATGGCTGCCACAGCTACACTGCCACAGCTACACTACCTCTTTAGCCATTACCTGATACGTACGTCATTCAGCTGAGTCTATTTCTACCACTGGGAGGAGAGTGAAACCATGTACTGCTGTCTCTAATTTTTTTTTCACAAAATTTGAGTGTAAGCATTTCATTTGACAAGAACTTTCTCCTCATATTTGCTGATCTCTAAGTCAAACATACCCTTCCCTACCAAAGAAATAGTTCAAACATGACTTTGTTAAACAGGCATCTTCTAGACTGGCAAATATAGTAATTAATTAGGTACATCAATAAGTCCGTAGCCTAAAAATGATGAAAAAAATCATTCATTTTACATAACAAATATTTATTTTTCAACATAATCTCCTTCTTTGTCAATGCACTTGACACGTTCACTGCTACCTTGCATAGTGCAACATACAGCACAACAAAATAAGCACGTCCTATGCTCAGGTCCGCGGTTGCCATTTTGGCAATTTTATGGCCAAATTTGACAAATCTGGCCACGAACATTTTGGTTTAGCCATATTTAAATTTTGGGCCATCTTGACTTTTTTGCAGTAATTATTAATCACTGTATCCACAACAGATCGATTTAAACACTGTTGTTTAGGTTATTCATGTGTTTTGACATGTATAGGTATCTATGTAGCCGGACTTCGCTCAGCCCTAACCGTTCATAGTAGAAACTTGCACACACACTCCCCTCAATGAGTAGAGAAAACGTTTTTTTTGTTTTTTAAAAATTCCCCCTCTAAATAGGTTTTTAGAGGGGGTTCAATTTACAATGTAAGTTTATGCTAAATTGGTCACGTTCACTGCTACCTTTGCAACATACGTCGCAACAAAATAAGCACGTTTTCTGCTCAGGGCTGCAAGGCAGAAACTGAGTCTAGCTCGTTGTTGTGGCTATTTATAATGCCTTAAATAAAACCGTGGAATGGACGCACATGTGCATCAGAGGCAATACACAACATACCAGAAGACGCGAATTGCGTCCTGTGGCAGTGAAAGTGTTAAACCAACGCTTCTCCATTAATCACAGATCAAACTTTAAACAGCTTTCACAGCTTCAAATCAAAATTCAGCTAATAACTACATGTCAGGCTACGGACTTATTGATCCACCCTTTTAGATTACAAAACAATTCTATTACCATTACATTGATGAATAATTAAACGTTGTATTGTTTCAAGTTATGATTCCCTAACCGTTTTTTCTCTTTTTAAACCCTACTTTTTAAAAAGGATTTTATTTCATGGACGAAATTTTGCAATCACTCAACACTAAAATATTATTGTATAGCCATCTTGGACTTGGAGAAAAAGGGAGACTCGAAACTTGGTTTATAACAAATATGAGGATATATTTTTATTTCCTCAGATACATCGTGTCGTGGCGGAGAATGAAGAGTGGGAGCGAGATGATGAGACTGTTCTTGGTTTTGTTTCCAAAGTCTAGGTGCTCTCTGTCTCTCCGCCTAATGGGGGTGCCTGTATGCCTTTTATCGTGTTCGAACGCCCACGCTGGTTTTCCAGCCCGCCACCTGTAGTCAGGGTTTAGTCATTATCCTGTTTATGACTTTTCAACACCTGGTGTGTCTTCCGGTCCCTGACACCTGCTGTTTGGGTTTTGGTTGATATCCTGTTTATGAATTTCAACACCAGTGGGGGTCAAATCTGTGACCCCCGCCTACGGCTGCCTAAATATCTAACAATATGTTAATTTATTTTTTTCCTTTAAAGAAATTTTAAACACTTACTATTTAATCAGTCAAATCCTGATGACGAAGAAGATGAAAATCTGGTTTCATGCTAATCTGTTTGATAACAATTATCAGATCTCTTTCGTTTCTTGTGTAGTGGAATCTTTGCTTAGTTGAATATCTGGTTTTGTCTAAAACGAACTCCTACTACAAATAATATTAATAGTTTCCCGTATATTATTATTATTATAGGAGAGGGGATAAGTCACGTAGCAGTCGGGTATGCGAGAGGACACGTACATATTGCTATTAGCTTTCTCTCCCAATATAGCAGTTTTAGAGGCAATCTGGTAGAAGTGTGTAAAGTGTCAATTTCCATTTAATGAATGTAAAGTGATAAAATCTGTTATATAATTCAACAAATACAAATGCAGAATGATTTTGTATGTGCACAAGTTATTTCAAAAGAAGTATTTGAATGAACGCAAGACTTATTAAACCACATATTGTCATGTACACAATATGAGAATATAATGAAAGTTGAAATGTGGAATGTATAGACAAGGTAAGAAGGTTTGTAGTCTCATTTGAATAAAAGTGTTCATCTATGGGAATGCTTCACAAAAGTCATGGTGTGATGTGCAATAATTGCGAAAATAAGTTCAGAATGTGTGCGTGTGTGGAAACAAGCGTTTAAGTTGAATGACGTGGATTCTAGTAGATTCTTCACGTACACTGCCTTGTCTTTTTAACCAATTCGAGCCTGTGCTCCAAACAGTTTCTGGTGAAGTGGGTTACAGAGCTTGATTGTAATCTTAAACCGTATTGGTTGATTTGAATTTGAATTTTGAATTTGAATTTTTATATCTATGCTTGGCAAAGTTTGCACCAAGCTTCCAGCATATACTTATACAGTTTGTAACTGTTTTGTTTTGTAATTTGTGGTTTTGATTTTGCAGCGACCACTTTCGGCTGTTACTCTACAACAGAAACTGCACCATTAAAACTCCTCAAAAGTAGTGAATTTCAAGGAAATATGTTTGCAATTAAAAAAGAAATATGATACTTTTTCTATATATAAATAGTTTGTAGAGGAACCTATGTGGTATGTATGCAGTTAATAACACAGTGTAACTTTTTAAAACACTTTTTTGTTCCTGGGTAATAAGTGTTATTTTCTGATTGAATATGTCCAAAAAGTATAGAAAATGGCTATTATTCCCTTCAAGCTTAGCTGTTGTGATCAGAACATTGCTATTTTGTAATTGACCTATTTTACCCCAGACAGCTTAGGGAAGTTACTTGAAGGCGACAAATTGTTTCATAAGGCCTAATTGTATGTGCAGTGGCGACATCAACGTCTTTGGTAATGCGCCAACATGTCCCAGAGACAAATATAGCAAGGTAATTTGGTAAAACTACCATGAAGACCCATCAGAAGATTAATCAAATGTTTGAGTAGTGGATTTGCATCTCCGCATTGATTGTGAGTGGTATGTGTGTGAGGGACATTCTTATTATGTTGTTTGAGGTTTTGCTGTTATTATTATGTCTTTGTTGTTTGTTGTTCGTTTGTTCTTTTCTGTGTTTAGCTGTGTTGGCTAACAGTTTGGTTAGGGCCGTACTTTAGCTGTGTTTAGAAAAGAATGGAGAGAGAACAAAATACACGTGTTTGCAGGGCTATTGCCTGATCCAGAAAGAGTCTTACCCGTTCTCACTTCCGGCCCTCATTTTTCGAAACTGGAAACGGAATGGGGGCTGCTGGGAGTTTGCTTCGGCGTGTTTATTTATTTTAAACATAAACATTAATACATATGTAATCTTTATATGCATGTATCTATGCTTCTATATGTACGATTTTAAATAAATAAACACACCGACAATTTACCAAATAGCCTCTTTCCTTAACACGTTAAATACAGTGGAACCAAACGCGTTTCGAACTACACACAGAAAGAACGACACGCTAACAAAGGCACTAGTACCAGACGACGTTACAACATATATAAACATTACAATTCTGTCGAGCTCTGTGACAACAACTGCCACTACTGATCAAGCTACCTGACATACGAGGAGTGATTGATAAGTTTGTGGCCTAAGGTACAAAGTCATAAGTAACACAGTCCCAACTAAATTCACATACAAGTTTAGTGCAGCCAATGAGGATCAAATTCTCCACAGTAGTAATAGTCTGTGAGATTAGTTCACATAACGAGTTGCCTATGGAATGTCCAAAGCTCATAATCTATTTAAGAAAGGCTCTACACTTGGCTGCTTGCTCGAAATCTTAATTTTGGGGGTGGGAGATAAAGCTTTTTAAGGTAGGACAAAAACCCGGATCAAGTGGCTTTTAGGTACCACAAGAATTGTTGAATAGAAACGGACACGGATGACGTGACTGAAATGTCAGCAGTTTTACCAAGATAAATAAATTCCACGTGTTGACGTCGAAAAAAGATCCATACTGGACTGGTGTCGCTAATCTTTGGAAGTTGTCTCTAAAATTTTCGAAGTTACTTACATTCGATAAAAAGTCTTTTTTTAAACTAACTAAATTTCGAAGTTTCTAAAATACTTTCTCCCGGAAAAATAAAAAAAAGTAATTTTTGTGCTTTCAATCCAGCTATTCTTCGTAAAACTAGGTTTTGGATTTTATAGCGATTACAGTTTAAATTTTACCGTCGTTCAGTTACTGTCATCTTAGGGTAATGGTTAGCGTATCGGACTGCTAGCTACCTTAACGCCGGCTTAAACCACGTCAGATCTTCAGTGAAATCATCCGTTGTCGAGGCAAAACGTGTTCGTTTCTATTCGACAATTTTCTGGGTGCCTAAAAGCTACTTGATCCAATACTATCTTTGGGTGGGAGATAAAGCTTCAAGATGGGACAATGAGCCTTTATGTTAATGTCTTGGTAATTCTAGGAACTGTAAAATCCAGTGGGATACATAACCATGATTGAAAAAGGACACAATTGCTAATCTATTGTTGTAATTAATTCCTCTCTCTAATTAATCTTTTCTCTTAAAAAATGATTACCTTAGAGCATGAGAGATTTGTTCAAGCAATTCTTTACGTCATATAAACATTGTGTTTATAAGCAGTAAGCTCTCGAACTCTCGAACGATCCATGGAGACCCATTCTTTATTTCTGTAGTAATTGTGTTTTTTTACGGGGCCGTGGTGCTAGCCCGTTGCCCAAAACGGATTTCCTTACAGGGCTAAAGAGCTCCAACTGCCCTACTATTTACCCATAGCTGGGCGGGAGAGGGAGAAGTGGATTCGTGCCTTTCCCACTATGCCACTCTGCAAAGAGTAAAAAACGTTAGCGTATAATCAGCCTCTGCCCCAATCCCTTTCATTGACCCTTGTGCCATATTCAGCCGTACATTTTTAAAATCTGAATAAATATCGGCGTTTAGGGCCTGTTCGATGGGATAGATCATTGTGTATCTGCCACACACGCAAATAGTCACCATTCGAGTACAGGTAAAATCCTGTTGAATAGTTGAATGAAGGCTACTCTCACTGCTACTTTGATGTTACCACCAGTCACTCCTGTTCGGCGGAACGGCAATGTGTATAACTGGTCGGCAGTGGAGTGTCGTTAAGGCTTGATTGTGACACATAGTGGAAGACAGGAGTTACGGTTGAAGTAACCAGAAGTTGTTTGTTACAGTATCAATCGAACACAAATACGTTCACAGTCTACACTTAGAACAGTTCATTACAACCTTCTCCACGTATCTAACATTTGGCGATTAAAAGAACTAAAGATCGCATATATAACCGATCTAGGATTTCAAATGCTGATTTTCAAGGCTGCCAGTCGGTCTACTTAGACGATTGGTGCGGCACCATATTCCGGTCCTCATTTAGCCTTGTGCTATACTAACCTAAGTTTAGTAGATATCAAGCAATTACAGTGTATTGTAGTTTCTGCCTTATAGCACATACTCACAACTTTGGTAGTCTTAAAGGTTTACAAGAAATGTATCTACCGCGAGGCGAAGAAGTGTTGTGTACTCTCACTACTACTATGACGTTACCTCCTACCACTTATTATTTGGGGAGTAAAAAGTAAAGCATCCCGTCTCTTAAGAGACAACTAAAGACTGACTCTCCTGAAGTCAAATTCATCAACTGCGTCAGAGACACATTCTTACATCAGCTTATTACTGAGCCAACAAGGTACAGGCTAGACCAACGACCAATTCTAGATGATTTAATCTTCTCAACTGAGGAAAATGATGTTGAAAACATCACCTACAATCCCAGTATCGACTTTAGCGACCACCTCACAATACAATGTAAGATAAACACCAAACTTACAACACCAAGACCTAAAAGAACAATCTACGGGAACGACAAAGGTGACTACAGGAAAATGGCATTATTACTCAACATTGACTGGGAGAGTGAAAGACTGCTGCACCCAGGAAGCCATGGACAAACTGGACAAAAAATACAAAGCTGCAGAAGAAGAATGCATACCTAGGAACACAGTTGGGGTTAAACCAGCCTGGCTAAACAACCATGTTCTCAGAAAGGTGAAGAGGAAACACTCTGCATGGATCAGATACCTAAACACCAAAGATGGTGAAGATTATCTGAGATACATTGCCAAGAGAAATGAAGCTACCCAAGCATCAAAGAACGCTAGGAAACTCCAAAGGTGTCTGGAAATATATCAAGATTAGAAAAAAGAATTCCGGCATACCAAATCTGAAGAAAAAGGACAATACTCTCACAAAGTTTGCTGAAACTCTCGGTGAACAATATCACTCAGTGTTCACCAATGAGGACACCACAAACATTCCAAAAATACCTCCCAAATGACTAGAAACCCAGCATGGAGTCATTCACAGTGACAGAGGAAGACGTCATTTAGTCGCTAAAGAACCTACGAACCAATAAGTCATCTGGCATAGATGGAATGCATCCCCGCCCACTGAAGGAGTTGGCAGATGTCTTAGCAAAACCCATCACTGCGATCTTCTACAAGTCACTAGCAACAGGACAGTTGCCAAGAAACTGGCTGGATGCAGTAATTTCACCAATATTTTAAAAAAGGACAGCGTTGCCTTGCTGGAAATTATCGTCCTGTCTCATTGCTATGCATTATCCGTAAAGTGTTGGAAAGTATCATTACATCACAAATCGTCAATCACATCAAAAGCAACAACCTAGCTTGTAGTCAACAACATAGGTTCACTAAAGGCAGAAGCACCACCACAAACCACCTGGAAGCTTTAAACATCTGGAGTGAAGCCATGAAGCATAATATCTCTGTCGACATTCTATTCTTAGATTACGCTAAAGCATTCGACTCCGTGCCACATAGAAGACTGATAAAGTAGGTAGAGAGTTTCGTTATCCACGGAAAAGCTTTACAGTAGATTAACTCATTTCTAACGAACAGAAGACAACAAGTTCGTACTAATGGGATCCGTCCTCGGTCCAGTCCTATTCACCATCTATGTGGAAGATCATTGTGATGGGTTTTGCTAAGATATCAGCTAACTCCTTCAGTGGGCGGGATATTCCCTCTGAACTTGAAACCCTCATTTCGATGTATGCTGATGACACGCAAATATACTCAGGTATAACTCCAGAAAGCTTCACATCCACATTAATGTCGGACCTGGGAAAGCTAGAAACCTGGGCCAACTTAATGCAGATGAAATTCCACCCTGTAAAATGCAAGATCATACATATAGGGGGAAATAATCACATGAAAACAACTCATGGCAAATACCACACACTTGAGGAGACAGAAGTGGAGAAAGACATTGGAGTGCATGTGGATAACAAACTAAAACTCTCTCAGCATACACAATCGATAGTAAACAAGGCCAACGAATTTCTGGGGTGGCTACGGCACACATTCAAGTTCATGAACAAGGAAATATTCACAATGTTGTACAAATCTCTTGTCCGCCCACACCTGGAATACGCATCCTGTGCATGATGTCCTCAGTTGAAGGGCGTGGCCAGGACGCAATCGATAAAGTGCAGAGGAGAGCCGCTAAACTAGTGACTGAACTGAAGGACCTCCCCTACGCTAGCAGACTGCAACAGCTCGATATACCAACTCTCGCATACAGACGCAAAATAGCTGATGTGATAGAAACCATCCTGACTGACCTACACCCAGGGCAACGACAGTGAGTGTTGACTATCTTCCCAAACAAGCACATGGTAAACTCTTCACCAAACACACATACTGGAGGCCACAGATACAAACTTCAAACGCCACTCGAAACTGGCGCATCGAAACTTCACTTCAAGAGTGACAGCAGACTGGAACTGACTGAGTGAAGCCACGGTCACTGCAGGGAATATGAACACTTTCAAGACTAGCCTAGGGAGGGAATGGTCAAGCAGAGACAAATATTGTTACACCTTCTACTAAATTATGTAACCCACGCTCATCATAAAAGATGAGGAGCTGGGAAACAATTGGTAGAAGCCTACGTCGGTCTAATTACTGCATGGTATCTACCGACCGATAGAAGTTACACTAGAGTGAAGCTGCATTGTAAATTTGATATTAATATCCACCATCTTGTGTTCAGCCTCGTTTTCACTCTACTGTCTATCTTCAAAACCTGGAACCAGAACTCTTCTCGAATCTCTCCAAATAGGTTTTTCGTCAACTCGTCTGAAAATATCAAACAAAATCATCCGTAAAATAATTATGTCAATGATGTTTGCATTAATTGATGACCACTGAAAATCCATTTCTTACTTATTTTCAATGCATTTCTACAGTAAAATCGCTTAACATGCATTTCTACAGTGAAAGTTTATCTATTATACATATAATGGCCATATTCTGTCAGTAACGCCTGCATCAATTCCTGACCACTGACAATCCCGTTCTTCATGATTTTCCATGCATTTCTATAGTAAAATCATTAACAATGCATGTACTCTATACATATAATATCCCTATTTTGTCAGTAATACTTTCATTAATTTCTGACAATTCTTGATTATCAATGCATTTCTATAGCAGAATAATTTCCAGTTTAAATTCTATAGTATATATGTTTATGTATTATGCATATAATTGCCGTATTTTGTCAGTAAATCTTGCCTAATCCCTGACAGTAAATCTTGCCTAAACCCTGACCACTGATAAAACCGTTCTCCCTGATTTTCAATGCACAACATACAGATTAATTACAATAATTTGATAGTATAAATACTAGTGGAGTGATTTTGAGGGATGCGTGATATGTCCAGCGAGACACAGGAAACGCTTGGTGAGTTGACAGATAAATGGATTGATCAATCTGTTTAAATTTCCAAAACTTTTGGGTAGCAGCTCGTCTTGCCTTGATTCCTAAACACTGCCAAATTCTGGATTTTCAATAAAAATCATTTACAATACATTTCTATAGTAAAACCATTAGCAATGAATTTACAGTATACATACAGTGTGGCCCATAAATAAGTACCCACAAGACCGGATTAAAGCCACTTGATGCCCTAAGCACAGTCAAAAAATGGCCGTCCAATTGACAAGATTTTCAAAAATGAAAAAAATCTTTAAGAAATGAAAGTCATATTCATTCAAAACAGATCAAAATACAGGGCCGTCCGAACGGGGGGGCTTCAGAGCATAAGAAAGGATAGTGGGAATTGATGCGAAAGGGGCTGGGGGTGCTTCAGCCCCCACTCAATAATTT
>VCCN01000426.1:140362-150754 GCA_006491835.1 Architeuthis dux | reverse complement strand
TGTGCCGTTAAACAAAACAATCAATCAAAACCAACTCCGACTCCATAGCCATTTTGAAGAACCACAATCTTGATGGGTTACATTTGTCCCGGGACAGATGAAAAACACAGAATTAGCAGATTACTTTGCCTAAACATCTTTCCCGTTCAGTCATGTACTGCAAACTAATTTCCTTTTGGGTTTCATACTATCATGACGTCACTGTCTGCAGTTGAAAAGCCTGGAAAATCTCATTTACTTTTTGTTCTGTGATACAAATGTCCCAGCCAGTAGACTTCTAAAACAGATCAATAGGACATATATCTCACAGATGTCATTGAAACCTTGGGATATATATGTCCCAGGAGTCTCAAAAGGGTTCAAGGACAAACATTTACCCAATTCTGTTGCCGTATTTTAAAATTATAAAAAATAAAATATAAACAGTTGTAGAAAATTGACAGAAAAATACATTTTGATGCGTTTTATTGTTTGCAATAAATACATTTATACTAGAATATATATTTGTATGATTTATCAATATATAAATAATCCCCTAATTTTTGATGGGCACTAGTATTTTAAAATTTGAATAAATTGGTATAATTTGCTCATTAAAAAGGTAAACCAGAAACACTCAGAGAACACTCTGCCCGAATGCTGTACACTTAACTAAAAACTAAATGAAAATAAAATATATAAAAAAAAGGAGAGTATTCTCAAAATATGCACAAATATTGAGTTACTTCACTTTAAATTGAAATTTAGCATTTTATGTACTGTTCGTTTGTTTTAACCTCTTTTCCTACAGAATAATAAAATATCTTTCAATCAAAAACAAATTCATAGAGAACTTTCTGAGATATCATGTGGACGACAGACAGATGCACTCACAGAAGGATGGACACTGGTGAATAGATATAATATCATTCATAGAAGGATGGACACTGGTGAATAGATATAACTAACTTTGTTGGCCAAGGTTAAAAAAAAGGGATTAGCCAGCCTGCCAGCACCGAGAGCATAAACAAGCCTACATGGTCATCACATGGAGCTGAAAATAGAGTTACCACCACTTAACAGGTGGTCCTTTTGACAGGCTTTGTTCTCGTACCTCCTAGGTGAAGGCAATTATTGAATGATTAGATCAAACGGAGCAGAAATAATTACCTTAGTTTATAAGTGCATATTTGGTGGAGAGTAAGGTACAGGGAAAGAGAAAGTGACCTCTAGAAGCTGATATAATACTAGCTGAAAACCCGCCTCTAGGGTGGGGTTTTCAGCTAGTTCCTGCGGAAGGTGTGAAAGGGAGCACATAACTCTTTTTTAGGGGTACCTTGATTCAATACCTCTGGCAACAATGCACTGTTTGAGCTACTTGAAGGTCACTTACAGATAAACAGAATCAGACTTTTAGTATTATATATAGATAAATGCATGGAAATCAGATCATTATTTTCAGGGTGAGCACACGAACACAAACCTACACTTATTCAGTTGAAAATCATCTGGATTTTCTTTTGCACGCTTTAAGTTAGGCGTTTTAAGTTAGGCGTTTTTTCAATTCAGTACCAGTTCGGCTACTAGATGTCACAAACAGAATCAAACTTTTAATATTATATAGATAGATCGAAATCAGATCATTATTTTGGCGTGAGTGTGAATGTGAACCCACACTATTATTTCTGTTTGCATTTTCAAAAACTTTTTACTTTAAAACCATTCCCTATGTCCATTGAGTATGCATGCCAAATTTGGTTGGACTGCAGCTAATTTTAGGTATTTTCTATAGTGTGACAGACAAACAAACACACAGATGGACACTGAATTACATATATAGATTAACATAGCCTGATGAAGTAAAAATAAACTTCACTATTGTATTCTTCAAGCTGGGGACAACAGTTCGAGTATGTGTGAAAAAAGATTTGCAAAAGATAGACAGCTATGAGTAGCCTGAGTAATTACTTAAACAAAGAATCTATTTCTAAAATTTGTAATTTAAAAACAAAAGTGTGACTAAATCAACCTAGGCATTTCAGAGAAGTACTGATACCTACTCATTTACATACTAAAATTACCGCTAGTAGTTACACCGCACTAGGACAGTTAGGAAGATTGTGTTCAAACTCCAGTCCAAGTCTAGATTTAACTTTGTTTTTCTACCGTGACAAAAAGAACAACCGTCATCTAATTTTCCAAGTCTGGAGTTCACTTTGTTTAGAAACTCTTCACTGTTTTTCGACGTTAAACCAACCGATATGTAGAATTAACATTCCCCTACCGTGATTGGAAATCACAACCACGTGATTGGTAGCTGGCTTTCTTACCAAAGACCATGAGCCGAACTGACAAGTCTTACATATCTCTGAAAGTTTATATCACAGATATGCAAGGGCTTACAAATAAATACATTTATACTAAAACATATATTTTTATAATCTTTTATTTATTATATATACAATACAAACGTTTCAGTAATCATCTTCACTCAGAATAGAAGTTGGAGTGGAGTTTGACCCTGCAGCAGCCAGTCTTGTTACATTAATAATTCTATAAAGATTTGAAAACTGAAAACTGAATTTTAAAGTTAGTGGAATGTTAACAGCAAGTTAACATTCCACTAGCATTAAAATTCCTCTTTTCCAAGTTTATGGTGCCACGCCTAGAAGTTGTCTGTCATAAAATTGTATGTCAATAAGCAAAAATGCATATGTTAAACTAGAAACACACTCAGAGAGCACATACCTCTGCAAACGCCATCGTCACTAAAAACTGAATGAAAGTCAGTTCATATATAGCTATAATGCAGGAGAGGTAACTGCAAAAACATTCCTGGATCCAACCCAAAATGTAATCAATTCTTCCTTACCCTATGGCCTACCCTTCCAGAAAATTTAATTGAGAACTTTTGGAGATATTGTGTGGACAAACACAAGAGAATACACGAACAAAAAAAAAAAAAATCTTTCAATCGAAAAATTCCTGGATCCGATCCCAAATTTAACCAATTCTTCCTTACACCATGGTCTATCCTTCCAGAAAATTTCACAGAAATTCATTGAGAACTTGGAGATATTCTGTGAACATATAGCTACAATGCTGGGGAGGTAACTGTAAAATATTCCCTGATCCGACCCAAAATTTACTTGCTGCTTCCATAGACTATTGCCCACCTTTCCATAAAATGTCATTGAAATTCAGTGATAACTTTTGGAAATATTGTGTGAACAAACACAGACTAGACATGAGTGGATACTTTAATTCTGAATTTCTGAGATGAGGAATTATTATTATTCAACAATCTATTCATACTAGTGTCCTCATTTTAGTTGTTATCACCAGAACATTTTGGCTGCTGTACTCCCCGGCCTTCTTCAGGTGTACCGTCATACTTCGTAACCTTCTGGGAATTTTGAACCAAACCATTTATTCAACCCATGGGTGTAGCTTGTTCTCATTCTGTTGTTAACCCTGTATGGGGCAAGTTATTATGATATACTGCCACGAAAAGGTTATTCCGGGGTCAAACACCTGTGCAGAAATGTAAGTGACCCGGTCACCTTAGGAAATAGGTATATGCATGGGTGTCCAACAAACAGGATGTGGTAAGCGGAAATGACACCTGCGTGAGAAACCTATAAAGCAGACCCAAACAGAGGACAGAAACCCAAGCAGCCAGGAGGCAGACCGCCTAGGGCATAAGACCAAGTTCCCCTGTTGGGAACGGTCTCTCGGCACCCTTATCTCTCTCCCACCGGCTGACAAAAACTGTATGCTATGAAATAAAAATATGTCTCATATTTTTACAACCAGTCTTCGAGTTTGCCTTCCTTTCTCGCCAATCCAGGACATCCACCCCACTATACAACAAAGTGACTATATATGATCACCTGAGGACCTATCAGCCACATGCAAATATTGTATCCACAAAGCCAACATAATCCGCACCAATGTGGTCTGCAAGCTTTGCAAAATGCTTGAACAAAGATAGAAACTGTTTTGAGGCATACCACCCCCCATTAAATGAGCCTGTTTTTGGCCCAAGCAATAACATTTTTAAATCAACCCGGAGGTGTTATTTTTTTTGTCAATATCAATTTTTTGTATCTATTTATTTTATTGAACGTTATTCTTTAATTCTATATTTTATTTAACTTTCTACTTTAATTTCTAAATTTTTTATATTTTCCATTTTTGGTCACTTTTTGAGTGAAGCACCATATATGATCATTTCATCAGAGGGGTTTTTTCCCCCCATAAACAAAAGAATATCTTGTAATTAGGTCTAGTTTAACATACAAAAAGGTTGTTTTGATACCTAAAATATTTGTAGCGCTGCTCTCTGAAGGGTTAATGCCAGGGGGTGATATCTCATATCAGTTATTCTTCCTAGTCAATTCGTCCTTGCGGTGTTGATTGTCCGCCCGCTTCCACTGATCCAGTGTATATAGTTTCTTCGGGACAAATGAGTGGATAAAGATGTTAGTTAAGCGTATCTAGTAATTGCCTGGTGGTTGTGGTTTCAATCCCTGGGTCAGGCAATGCTGAAAAATCATACAGCACATGGTATAGCGGCCAAAACGTTGTGGCAATAGCAACCACGATGAGGACACTAGTCTTGTATAAATCAGTGATAATAACGAGTGAATACATATCGTTGCATTGGATCAAAAACGCTGTACGTCCATTTTTATGGTTTTGAGATATGAGCAATTAAATATTTTGAACAGTTATGGCAGAAAAAACAGAAAAGGTGACTGTAACAATGTTTTTTGGTAATTTTGCACTCTTTCCACAGCTTGGTTTTGTGGACATAAGGATTTCTTGAATCAATGCACTTGGAGTTAAGGCCTTTTTGACACAAGTTTCTGTATTTGATTTACCTTAAGTGAAAGTCAGTATCTCCAGATATGATAGCCTTTTCATGAGTGTATTTGGACATAAGGCTGTTTTGAAGAAAGAAACGGATCTAACATTTGTAAATATGTAAAAATGTTATTTTTCCAAAAAGTGGACATTTTTTGATCCAATGCAACAATATACCTGTTCCAACATTGTTGGCAGAGATAAATGGCATTAAAATTGCCAAAATTCTATATTACCTCAGACAACAATAACAAGTGATTAAGTCGGGCAGTTGGGAAAGAATAGAAAAATTTCAATTCAGTTTGAGTTTCTTTTAACAGATTGCAAAGAGGAACATTTTTCGGGTCAAATGACTCAAGGAATCTAATTGGCATTTTGGATTCTATTCAGCTGGGCTGGAACATGAAAAACCAAGATGAAATCATTGTATGTGGTTTGTTCAGACTAATTAAACAACAAAGACGAGGGAATTAGTTTAAATAAAAACCCAAATACAATGATTAAAAACAACCTGTTTAACAAAATTCAGACAAGAAGCCAAGATTGGTTCAAAATGAAGGAATGTTGGATAATTCTAAGCCAAGATCAGTTCAAAATGATGGAAAATAGAAGTCAGGGGTAGCAAACCTTTTTGAAAGTGTGTGCCCGAATTAGTGATAATTTTCTAGAAAAATTCCCTCTCATGCCTTTGGGAATTTTTGAGCTGCAGATTATCATTATTATTAAAACTGAGAGATCAAAGTAATACAGATATTGCCGCCTGGACCATATGGTCACTTGTTACAAATGAACATTTTTGTTTCCTCACTATTTTGAAGCAGTGCATCACTGAGCTCCCCACGCATCCCCTCCTGAGGTGACAGCTGATAAATTAAAAGGTGGCCAATTTTTCTAATTTTAATGAAATCACAAACAAAAAAAAAATCACATCTCCCATATGCCAATAAAATATTTTCATGTGCCACCTTGGGTATGCGTGCCATAGGTTCGTCACCCCTGTTCTAAGTACTCAAAAATTCAAATTAGCATTGAAATCAGTAAAGAAAGTATGTAAATCCATTTATGTGAAATACTCATGACTAATTATATAAGGTCTTGAATACAGGATTGCTGATTTGGGTGTGAATTGTGGTGTTCTATAGCAGGGGCCCTCAACTACTGACCACAGACCAGGCCACAAGGCATGTGCTACCAGGCCACAAGGCATGTGCTACCAGGCCACAGGGAAACAATATTTGGTGATATTTCTTTGTAAAATAAAAACAAGTTAATTTCCTTGAATCTTAATATTAAATTTGTTAGATAAACCCTTTTAGAAAAGAAACTGAGTGTATTAGCCACTTATATTATAGTGATAAGTCAACTCTAAGTCACTAATAAGTTATAAGTGACTTATCACCTATTTTCGGTTGTGATTAACACCCAAAGTTTCAAAAAATACAATGGTATCTCTCTTAGTAGGTACTCCAATGTGTTTTTACAGGAAGATCGAATACATCTGCTACCTGTTTCCCCTCATAGATCTTGTTATTCTGAACATTTTAATACCTCATTTGTCTCTCTACTCCTATTAGTTCACTAATTATGATTATTTATTCATTTGTGGACTCGCAGTAAATTGAACACTTACAAAAAAAAAAAAAAAAAAAAAAAAAAAAAAAAAATGTCCTTTTCAACACCCTATAAAACTGAAAAGCCATCATCCCAACATAAAACTAATTGTTTATTTCATATTCTGAATACATATATTTGTTTAAAAAATACTTAGGTGATGCCCTTTTTACATAAAAACTTTCAAAATTACAGCCACAATCTTCAGAAAAACTCAATTTTTCTTGACAAAATTGCAAATCATTGAAACCTTTGAGGCATACTGCAGAGAAACTACAACAAGAGTACACCTGATTTTTAAGGAATACACTCTTTCAAACACAAAGATAACACCCATTTTTTTTTTTTACAGGTCTAAAAGTTACAAGGAACTTTTCCAAATGTGACCCTTTTGAAGCTTAATTGTTGAATTTTTCACTAGTGAATAATCAAACCTATGGAATTTCAGTAATTCGTTTCAAATAAAAAATATTGGACTCCTAAAACCTTAATAATCACCTTGCAAATAATGTGTAATATATTAATTACTTTCTAAATAACATATAGATACAAATAAACATGTAAATAATGTAATAAATAAATAATCTTATTATAATTAACTAAATGTCCGTCCTTCTGTCTGTGTCTGAAAATGACAAAGAAACTACATTTGAGTCATCATGGAGGTAGCTGCCTTTCAACTCCTGGCTAAAACATGTCCTACCTTGTCTGCTGGCTCAGGACAACTTTTTCATTCATTTTTCCATGTCCACATGAATCATCCAACTAAGGAAGTATCCAAAAGGATCGGGAAAAAAAACCCAAACAAAAAAATGAACCTACTGTTGTGTTAAAACTGTTTACTTTACTTGAAGCATTTAAAAGGAAAACAACATAACATTAATACTATGATGAAGCTAGCATTCCAGGGGAAATTAGGAATCACCGCCACCCATATATGCTGTGTTGGAGGTGATCAATTAAAAAGTTGGACTGTGATCATTAAAAAAATGTCTGAATTTTCAAAAAAACAAGCGGGCACAAACTAGTGATCAATTTAACATAAGCTTACATTGAAAATTGAACCACCCACTAAAACCTTATTTTGGAAGGTAATTTTCAAAAAAAAAAAAAAAGCATTTTCCCTACTCATTGAGGGGAGTGTGTGGGCAAAATTTCAAGTTTCTAATTGTAAAGGTTAGGGCTGGGAGAAGTCTGGATACATAGATAGATCAAATTGGAAACTGAAACTCCCCACTAAAAACTTAGTTAGGGGGGGAATTTTCAAAAAACAAAAAAGGCATTTCCCCTACACATTGAGGGGAGTGTGTGTACAAAATTTCAAGTTTCTATTATGAATGGTTAGGGCTGGGAGAAGTTCAGATACATAGATAGACACATATAAATTTGTGAACACATGAATAACCTAAACCTTTGGTAGCAGTGATTAATTGTTCCAAGAGCAAAAGTCACTACCTATTTATCAAACAAATACCAAACTATTGCCGAATAAGAACAACAAAACTAAAATATTTTTTTAAAGACACAAATTACAAAAAGATTTCAAACAAATGCTAATTACACATACATTTAATTTTAGATGAGATTCAACATCTCATCTAAAATTAAATGTATGTGTAATTAGCATTTGTTTGTAATCTTTTTGTAATTTGTGTCTTTAAAAAAATATTTTAGTTTAAATACAAGTTGTCAAAAAGATGGTTGCCTCATTTTAGGAACACCCTGTACGTCTTATAACTTGTGATTAATGGTGATTAATCATTTTAAAGTATTTTTTACCCTTTTTACACGATGCAACAAGATTTTTGTTCTTGAGTAGAGAGTACCGGAATATCAATCAGGTCGGATATCCGGTGTCGAATTCACAAAAAATTATCACTGCAACCATGTGAATCTAGCACCGGATATGTGACCAGATTGATATTCCAGTGCATCACTAGTGAGTGTTATTTTCTGATTGCTTATGTGTAGAAAGTATAGAAAATGGCTTTTGTTTCCTTCAAACTTTGCTTTTGTGACCAAGACAGTGATATTCGTATGTAATTGTTTTTCTTACTTAATGTGATTAAAAATATGCAAATTCACCCATTGTCTAATTATAAATAAGTAGATTTTAAAATTATCACCGTCCTGATCACAAAAGCAAAGTTCGAATAATAGCCATTTTCTATACTTTTTACAAATAAGCAAAGTTTGAAGGGAATAATAGCCATGTTCTATACTTGCACAGTGTATTAACACTAAGTAAAAAGAATTGATATTTTCTAAAATATTTAGACATAATCAATCAGAAAATAACACTTATTACCCAGGAACAAAAAAGTAAAAATATATTGCACAGTGTTCAAATGATTGAAAAATCATTGCACTTTTGAGTAGAAGAAAAATAAATATCAAAAACCTACAAAGACAAACTTCTATGAGAAAAGCTTCTTGAAGCAGAATTGTTTGAAGTTTGTTTTCACGGTTGGCTGAAAGTTTTATGGCAAAGTTGTCATGTGACTAAACACAGATCAGCTCCCAAGAGATGCAACCGCTGTAGAGTTACTTTTATATTCAAGGACTCCAATCTAGTAGAGAGCTCCTGGTTGCTCTTATCCAAAAACTGCAAGTGTTCGATAGCAATAAGATTTGTAATTAGTTTCTTGACATGCAGTGATTATTTTACACTAGTTATTACCAGTGAATCAATTCTGTAGTATGTTAAAATAAAAGACCAATGATTAAAGGGTCAAAGCAGGGGTCACAAATCCAAAGTCCAAAAAAAGGGGTCGCAAATGCAAGGTCCAAAACAGGGGTCGCAAATCCATAGACAAAAACAGGGGTCACAAACAAATCCAATCGCAATGCACACCTCAGTTTGCAAGTAGCCAACTGAGCTCAAAACCTTGCCATCTTTGAAAAAGCAATGGCTTTTTATAGCCCAGGGACATTTTTGATTGACCAGAAGAACAGAAATTAGCATACATATCTGTCTATTTAAACAGCTTCGTTTTTGCACTTAATTTTCTTTTTCTACAGATAACACACGCTACCTGCAGTGGCTTGGATTGCCGAGGTAAGTTGTCACAAATTCACGGATACATTAGAATTTCTATATACATATTTTTAATTTGTTTAATTTTAAGCATATTCAATAAATTTTAACTTATTTCTATTTTATGGACAGAGAAACAGAAAAAACAAACAGGAAAGGTCACACTGTTCATTATATAGATTTTGTTTTGTTGTGTGCGCTCATATAACTAAATCTTTGTTCTTAACTTTTAATGTCATAAACCACTTGATACCACTACTATTTGATAGTGGAAATCTTTTGTGGCAGAAACAAAATTTGTTAAAATTATGAAAGATAGGATAGAAAATAAATGAAAAATTTACCTAAAAAAGGTGAAAGGGAGGTAACTTTAACATTGAAATTTTCTTATATGAACTTAAGAGTTAAACTCCAGAAACGGAACGCTGTAATAATTTAGTTCAGATCTAAAACTGATCTTGATCTATCCAACTCCAATTTATTGTAGCCATCCTTATACTATCCGATTAATTAAACCCAGCAATAAACCAGGGTTGTGGGTAGCAGCGATTAACTAAACCCAGCGTTGTGGGTAGCAGTGATTAACTAAACCCAGCAATAAACAAGTGTTGTGGGTAGCAGTGATTAACTAAACCCAGCAATAAACTAGTGTTGTGGGTAGTAGTGATTAATTAGTATGCAGAATAAAAACAAGAATCAATTGGAAAAGGGAATTCTTTTGAAAACTTTGTTTCTGAGGAAAGTTGAACTTACAGAATAAAATGAATTTCATTCGAAACAGGATTTGATTAAATATGTGGTTTTGGATGACTCAGTTGTTTCTTATGAGCTTGGTAGACAAGATGATTACATCAACACATTTGATACAGTAGACAGAACGGGAGACAAATGCTAAA
>VCCN01000423.1:56553-68670 GCA_006491835.1 Architeuthis dux | reverse complement strand
ATTTATATCGTTAATAGTTTATAATATTTTGCTTAAACATTTTGGCCATTCTTCACCCCGGTTTTAGACCATTTTTAGTATCTACCTACTGGCTGCTTCAAATACTTATCAACACGAACATACATATGAACATTATTGTATGTGTTATATAGATATAAGATACTTATTTGCTTTATATATATCTATGTGCGTGTATGCTATATAGATATACAATAGTTAGTTTGCTTATGTATATGTGTTATATTGATATGAAATATTTATTTGTATACTTAAGAGCCGCATTTATTTATATAAGCAAACCATTGTTCATATAAACAGTACTGCTCATAAGTATTTGAACGTGACATGTGTGGATATGTTTATCTGACCTGTTGTAAAAATGTTACCTGAGGTGTCCCCTAAAAAGGGAAGTGCCGGGGGAACTGGACCATTTCCGGAACCAGCCACACGTACACGTGGGGGCCTCGATAAACTTTAAAATCAACCTGGTGTCACATTCTGCTTTTTAAAAGAAAACATTTCTAAAAAGCTACAATCTCAGATTATATAATAAAATACTTATAATTAAGGTACCAAGTTTTCGATATTCATAGATTTTCATAGATTTATATCGTGAGTAGTTTATAATACAATACCTATTATATAATTTATTTTATAACAAATCGTCAACCAAAACTGTCATCCAAACAGGTTTCTTCAGTTTTTAAGCCGGTCTGGCTGGCTGGCTCTGTATGTAAGTATGTATGTATGTACCACGCACCAATATGATGAAAATTTCAATATTTATTTCTTATTATGTCTAGAAAAAAACTTTTCTTTTGTGAAAATTCCCCCTCTAAATAGGTCTTTTAGTGGGGGGTTCAATTTACAATCTAAGTTTATAGTAAATTGATCCCTTAGCATTCACATTGATAAAAAAAATTTCAGACGTTTTTTAGTGATTACTGCCCAACAAAAGGCGAGAGAAGTAACTTATTCATCACCCCTTTTTTTTGTAAAAACTGTTTGATTTCACTTTAATTATATAAACTTTCGATTGTAAAAAAAAAGTTGTTTTTATCCTTGTTTTGATTAAATACACTTTTGATAAAATCAAAACTACGTATTTATTTATTTATTTTTTTGCAAAAAAATAAGTAGATACGTAGTTTTAACCTTTTCTTACCACAAATAAACACTAATTTGTGTACATACACACGTACATATCCTGGTCTCTATCATAAAGAAATTTAATTGGGGAACAACAATCCATTTAGTTGATCTTCAAACATTTTCAATAACAATTGTCATGGCATGTGGCCAACGATTTGTTTAAGGTGCCAATTAAATGACAAAATAATGATCAGATCGACGTGGGAGTATGCCGGATATATTAGCGAGTTAATCCGGATCGGCCACGTATGTGTGTGAACGCAAAGCCGAACCCGAGTAGTTAGACGGTTGGCGATCATGCGTGTGATTCGCGCGATAAGGAAGTTCTTTGAAAGTTAAATCTTTGAAAGTTAAACCGGTGAAAATGAAAGCCTCTGTTTTAGAGGTGCTCTGATCGTAAGGAAGTGTCCACTTCCTCATACAGCGAATCTCATGCATGATAGGCCACCTGATCAGTGTCCGCGTTCTTCATACACACGCACACACACACACATAAACTCTCACTTTCACCCCCACCCACACAAACACACGCACGTGTCTTATTATTAGAAACGAATTGATTGTCAACCGCTTTCGGGTTTAATCCACCAACACATCCGGCACCCCTCACATAGATATGATGACCCTTCTTTTGTCATTTAATTGCGACTTTTGCAAGTGACCATTAAATAAAAAAGCTCACCCACACGACAGAGTGACAATTAGTGATCGGAATCTTTTAAGATGAAATAAATTGAAAGCTGTTCGCTAAATGAAGTTACTTTATGATGGAGATCAGGATATATTTGTGTGTATGTTCTAAATAGGGAAAGTGAAAAAGTAGGCTTAAAGATGAACAGAACAAAGACAAAATTAATGTTCGAGGATAAAGTGCCACAAAAGGTCATCACGATAGAAGGAGAGGCTCTAGAAGGTCGATGAATACACCTACCTAGGACAGAGTAATAAAGTTAGAGAAAGACCATGGCAGTGAAATAAATCGACGCATAACGATAGGTTGGAAAGCATTCGGTATGAATAGAGACATTTTGAAGAGCACCCCACCAATGTGCCTAAAGCGTAAAGTATACAATGGCTGCATAATACCAGCCATGACTTACGGATGCGAAACCTGGAAATTAACAAAACGTGCTGAAAACAAACTTAGAATAGCACAGAGAGCCATGGAAAGAGCAATGCTAGGAATAACTCGAGATAGAAAAACATCAACATGGATCAGAAGGAGGACTAGAGTGAAAGATATTATACACATAATTAAGCAGCAAAAATGGAGATGAGCTGGTCACCTAGCAAGAAGAGATGACAGTAGATGGGGGAAAAGACTAACCGATTGGTGCCCATGGAACAGTAAACGCAGTAGGAAAAGACCAGACACAAGATGGAGGGACGAGATAGAAAAGTTTGCCGGTAAGACTTGGTAGAGGCTAGCACAAGATAGGTCGTCATGAAAGGAGATGGGAAAGGTCTTTGTCCAGCAGTGGACTTATAACGGCTGATGATGATGTTAAATTATTTACTGCATTTGTCAGAGAGACTATTATACATTGATTTACTTCTTAAGCATGGATAGATTTATATTCTGCCAACCGCAAAGCTGTTGTAGCTCAAGCGGCAAAGCAGCTGTTACGGAAAACAGGCCCCCCAAGGCAAAAGGAAAGCGAGTTAGAGTCTCGCCGAGGGTTTATTCTCTATTCCTGATCCGAGCAGTTTGTTGATGGCTGTAGACTGATGGTCATCGCAACGATAAAAAGCAACTAAAATTAAGATGAAAGAAATCCTAGTTAAATATTAATAAGGGTTGACAATGCTTCATCTAATAAGAAATAAATCAAGATAATATTACTACTAATACTACTAGATGAAAAGCAACTAAAATTAAGATGAAAGAAATCCTAGTTAAAAATTAATAATGGTTGACAATGCTTCATCTAATAAGAAAATCGAAGATAGTATTATTACTAATGGCCAGAGACTGACGGCTTGAGTTAGGGTTGGGATTAGGGTTGGTCAAATCAAAAATTAATAAGGGTTCAGTTAATTCATTCAATTCTCGACTTTTCTTTGTTCTTTGAAGATTTGTTACCCTAGAGGATCTAGTGAGGACATTCGGTTGGGGTAGATGGTATTCACACCCCCATCCCTACGAGGGTGAAATGTGACACGAGGTCGAGTTTCATTTGGGGCTGCTCATGCGTACGTATGGATGGTTCCGGTGATTGTCTAGTTCTTGCGGCACTTCCCTTTGTGGGACGCCTTCAAGCATCGGTCAATGAAAATGACCTTATTCCTTTGAGTACAATGGGGAGGTGCGGCCTGTTTCATGAAATTAGACTTTGAACTTTTTTCTTCTGGTTTCGGCCATGATACCGGAAATTAGAGATTAATGAGGGTAGATACGGCCAGTACAAAAAATATCCGATACATTTGAAAAAGTTCATTTTAACATCCTTATACAACTTCCAAATCGACAGAGTTTGGACCAAAGATTAAAAAATGCAAAAATACAAAAGACGGAAGAAACACCCGGGCCATGCGCTATAAGGGGGCTACCCCCCCCTTTAAGCATAATTTCTGTTTAACCCATCACACTCGGAATTTACACCTGAAGAAAGCCGAAGAATGGATGGGCCGAAATGTCGTGTTTACAACACAAATAACAAGAAGGAGTTCAATCGTCCGAAGAACCATTTCAATATTAATAACCCTTCTCAAAACTATAGAAAATATATATATATCTATCAGGAAAAAAGTAAAAGGTTTTTAGGTTTTTTAATAATATCTGACATTGAAATGGTTCTTCGGACGATTGAACTCCTTGTTGTTATTTGTGTTGTAAACACGACGTTTCGGCCGATCCATTCTTCATGCGTTATAAGGGCTACCCCCCTTTAAACATAATTTCTGTTTAACCCATCACACTCGGATTTTACACCTGAAGAAGACCGATGAATGGATCAATCGAAACGTCGTGTTTACAACACAAATAACAAGAAGGAGTTCAACCGTACGAAGAACCATTTCAACATTGATAGAAGTTTGAACATTGAAATGTTATGTATACAAATAAAAAATCTTTGGTCAACATTCTGTCAACTTTGAAGCTGTATAAGGATATTTTCTATAGTTTTGAGAAGGGTCATTAATATTCAAATGGTTCTTCGGACGACTGAACTCCTTCTTGTTGTTTGTGTTGTAAACACGACGTTTCGGCCGAGCCATTCTTCGGCCTTCTTCAGGTGTAACATCCGAGTGTGATGGGTTAAACAGAAGTTATCTTATAGCACTTGGCACGGGCGTTTCTGTGTCTTTGTCTTGTCGGGTTTAGGTTTGTTTAGAAAGTGCGGATTTCCACCCAATGTGGCTTCCACTTCTCAACAAACTTAAACCCGACAAGACAAAGACACAGAAACACCCGGGCTATAAGGGTTATCCCCTTTAAACATAACTTCTGTTTAACCCATCACACTCGGATTTCACACCTGAAGATGGCCGAAGAATGGATCGGCCGAAACGTCGTGTTTACAACACAAATAACAAGAAGGAGTTCAATTGTCCGAAGAACCATTTGAATATTGATAGAAGATTGAACATTGAAAAGTAATGTACAAAAATCAAAAATCTTTGGTCAAAATTCTGTCAACTTTGAAGCTGTATAAGGATGTTAAAACGAAACCTTTTGCAATGTTCTTGCACTCACTGTGTCGGTGTTGTAGAATTCAAATAAACTCGTAATGTTTAAGCGTAATTTTAAAAATTGTTCTGCACTAAAACTGGATGGTTATTTTTTTTAAAGTTCAACTTTATTCACAATCCATATTTGATCTTGATGCAATATATCATTTTATTTGAAATATTTATTTAGTAATTCCAAATAGCAAAACCGACCCTAACCCTAAACCTAACCCAGAACCGAATTAAGCTAATGTAAAGCCTGTAGCATTTGTTTTCGATTTGATCTTTTTGTAGCGGCTACGACTTCAGTTTCAAATACCTTCGTATTTATGTATCGTATATGATTGATTGATCTGTTTAGCGGCATATCAACCCTAATCAACCCTTAATGCCGAAATGAGTTTAAAATCTTTTTAAAATATAGTTTTGAGACCTTAGTGAAAGGTTACTTTTCCTTAACAAGAGTCTTACGACTTTGGTAAACGGTTATTTTTCTTGCGACTTTGGTGAAAAAACTGGTGGCCCCTGTTATTTTCCTACCCCTCTGCAGGGGATGCAGTCGGCGTCTAGGCCTCAGCCGTCTTGGTGGGTCATTTAGTGCCGAATTCGGTTTCTTTTTGAATACACAATTCATGTAGACGAATTATTCTGGACAAATTATTGTAGGCAAATTAATGTAGGCACATTTTTGTAGACAGTTTGTTGTAGAGGTATTATATCGAATCTGGTTTTTATATTTGTTAGTATAGTTTCAAAGGTTATTTTCTTTTTAAAACTAGAGTCTTGCGACTTTAGTGAAAAAACAGGTGGCCCCTGTTTGGTTCTTATATGAATTTAAGAGTTCTTACCCTCTGGATTACATAATTATCACACTCCCATTAAAATAATCAACCAAATTAAAGGTGATACTTGGCTAATATCGCTAACCTTACTGAATCAGAATTGTTAACTTGCAAGCATTTAGCGCGGGGCCCTTGAAAATGCAGGGTCCCTTTGCAAATGCTACATGGTCAGATTTTTTTGTCAAACTCCAGTACAAAGTCTGGAGATGAACAATCGTCAACAAAATCAGGGGTGTAAACCTATATGTAAAATTCACATTCCCCTACGGTGATTTGAACTCACGACGAACTGATCGCCAGAAGGCTGTCTTACTGACTGATCTAATTTGACAGTTCTTAGACATTAACGAAAGTTTATCATACAGATATGCACAGGCTTATTTCATTCTAATAAATAAATGCATTTTTACAAAAAAGATATATTAAAAACCGTCAACCAAAACTGTCACCAAAATTGTCAAAATAGGTTTCTTTAGTTTTTGAGCTGGCTGGCTATGTATGTATCAAGCGTACAGGCCGCACCAACGGAGATAGTGGGGGGAACATTTCAACATTTACTTCTTATTACGTCTAGAAAAAACGGTTCTTTTGTTTTTTGAAATCGATTTTAGTGGCGGGTTCAATTTGCAATGTAAGTTTATGCTAAATTGATCCGTTAGTTAGCATTCATGCTTGTTTTTTTACATGTTTTTTAAAAAATGATACCGGATGCACCCCAAAAAGGGGAAGTGCCGAGGGAACTGTACAATTTCCGGAACCGCCCACACGTACAGGCGAGGGTCCCACTTTGACGTTTGTGCCACATTTCGCCACAAAAAGACAAGCCTGGTTGCTGCAGGATCAAACACCATTCCCACTTCTATTCCGACTGAAGATGATTACTGAAACTTTTGTATTGTATAAATAAAAAAATTATAAAAATATATATATATTTTGTATAAATGTATTTACATATTAGAATGAAATAAGCCCCTGCGTATTTGTTAAATACAATTCGTATAGTCCGGGGGCCAGCAGGGGCTACCGTGCACCCCACCCCCCATGATTCTACTTTTTGGGTACCAAAATGTTCCTTGGGATGTTCTCTTTCAGAAAAAAGATGTTCCCAAGAAAAAAGTTGGGAAGAACTACCTCATTTGCATAAAACAAAAAGGTCGCCAGCATACACCAGCAAAACAGAATTTCATATCTCGTCTCCCAGTTGACATATCTGAGTACTTTAAAAGGCTATCCCACGGGTTTCAGACATGAGGAATTCAAAAATTTATAGGTATTTCAGGATTTTACAAGGAAGTGCCTGTATACTTTATAGACAAAATTGTGCATATAGATAATGAAGGAAATATATACATATATATATATCGTTGGAAAGGGAATCTACTCAGCTTTCCAACGGTGTATGTTGTCAATTTGTAGATATTGGGCTTAAAAAGTTACAGCTTAAAACGTGAAGCTAAGTATTCAGCATCTTACGAAGAAAACTTCAAGTACACAGTCCAAAGTCTATGGATCCTAGAATGAATTTTTGATTAAAGTATAGATATATATATATCGTTAGAAAGAAGATTTTATCAGCTTCCAAACGGTGCATGTTCCCAATTTGTATCTGTTTGGCTTATGTATGCAAATGAGGTAGTTCTTCCCAACTTTTTTCTTGGGAACATCTTTTTTCTGAAAGAGAACATCCTAAGGAACATTTTGGTACCCGAAAAGTAGAATCACGGGGGGGGGGTGCACGGTAGCCCCTGCTGGCCCCCGGACTAGTAGATATGTAAGACTTGTCAATTTAGCCTACCAATCAGTTGGTCGTTGTTTCAAGTATGGGAATGTTCAACTTCAATTATACTATTTGATTTTAATTGTTATTCTTTTAAAATTCACCTAAAGCTGGAAGGGGGGTAACTTTGATCAGTAGTTATTCCTCTTGATATTAATGTTTAAATCTTCTTATATGAATTTAAGAGTTCACACAACAAATACAAAAATAACAAGCCTGGCTGCTGCAGGGTCAAACTCCACTCCTTCTATTCCGACTGAAGATGATTACTGTAACTTTTGTATTGAATAAATAAAAAGTTATAAAAATATATATTTCTTTGTATAAATGCATTTACTTATGAGAATGAAATCAGCCTGTGCGTAATTGGTAAAATAAAAATCGTAGATATGTAAGAGTTGTCAATTTAGCGCAGTTGGTGAGAGCTAAAGACTATCTTAGTGTCTTTTCAACAGGCTGAATGGGGAAGGTCGGAGAACAGATTGGTTCATCGTGTCTGCTGTGAGAGTAGGCGTGGTTTGAACCCGTGGAAATTCCATGGGTGTTGACTTCTTCTGCTCTTCTCTTATCCTATGTCCGTATCTTTTCATTCTCTCCCTTATCCCTTCCAATCTTTCGTTGCCCGTCCAAGTTTTTATCTAAACACGGATTAGATTCATATGCGAAAATCCTACTACCCCCTCAGTAAACTCCCTAAATTTCTTTCCCGCCTCTCCCTTCCTTCCCTTTTATTAAACTATCCAACTTTCTTTCCTCCTCTCGCCCTTCTTACCCTTTTATTAACTTACCTAATTCCCCCCTCTACCTTCCTACACTTTTATTAAACTACCGAACTTTCTTTCCTACCCTCTTATTAAACTACTTAATTTTCTTTCCTCACCCCTCTCTCCCTACTCTTTTCGTGAACTACCAAACTTTCTTTTCTGCCCTCTCCCTTCCTACCCTCTTATTAAACTACCTAATTGTCTTTCCTCACCCCCTCTCTTCCTACTCTTTTCGTGAACTACCAAACTTTCTTTTCTGCCCTCTCCCTTCCTACCCTCTTATTAAACTACCTAATTTTCTTTCGTTTCCTCTACTTTCCTACCCTTTTATTAAACTACCGAACTTTCTTTCGTCCCGAAAGGATAACATTCGAATGCAGGTAGAAACAAGCAGAACAATCTGATAGATGCGATTCTATTCCATCTGTGTTTGAATTTAGTCCTAGAAATGGTTCGTTTTTCTGAAATGGATCAGAACGCCTTTCAGAGGAAAGCCGGAAGAAATCCACCCCTAAAACAATCCACCCAAATCGATCGATGACGTCATTATGCAGGGCAAACAGTACCGAACTTTTCCAGCTTATAAGACGCACTTACCTTGGGGGAAAATATCCAAATCTTACTCTGTGTCTAATGTGCTGGTATTATAGATTGGAAGCTGACCACCTAAATTTCGAAGTGTACAGCTGTGTGGTCAAGAGGAATTGCAATGGGAACCCGTCCCCAAATATCCTAGTAAAACAGGCATCTTATCTGGCGACAGGTACAATTATATTTTCAGAGGTCCGTGTTCTTTTAGGGTAGAAATTGGCCAAACGGTCACAGTGCCAGGTTAATGAGTCTCATTATCACACAATGTTGTAGACAACCTAGTTTAAAACAATTCATTTATTAATATACGTGACGGCCATCTTAAATTGTCGTTCTTTTAAAGAAGACACCTTTGTTTTATTGTTCACAGTTGTTCCGACAAAAGCTGTTGGGTTTTACTTTCGCAATTATTTCTTAAGCAATAAGACTTATTTTTAAGGAACATCAGAATCATTCTCCCCCCCTCATTTTGACTGTACACTCATCGTAATAGAAACTAAATAGTTACAAGCCTGGCTGCTGCAGGGTCAAACTCCACTCCAACTTCAATTCCGACTAAAGATGATTACTGCAACTTTCGTATTTTATATATAATAAAATAATTCGTAAGTATGCAAGACGTGTCAGTTTAGCTAAGTTGGTAAGAGAGCCCCCTATCAATCACTTGGTTGTGATTTCAAATCACGGTAGGGAAATGTTAATTTTATATATCGATTTGGTTCAACTTGACATAATAGACAAACAGTGAAGAGTTTACTCCCCTGAATTAGGTGAGGATTGTTCTTGTTAGTTCTTGTTGTTGTCAAACTCCAGGACAAAGTCAGAGTTGACTTTACTTTCTTATGTAACAAGAACAAGAACAAGAACAATCCTCACAAAAGATTGGGGAGTAAACTGACATATAAAATCAGCATTTCACACGCGATCAGGTTATTTTTAGCCTAGTGCGTTACCACCTGTGTTACATACCTCCAGAATTTATAGTAGAAGTAGAAGTAGGAGCAGAGTCTGACCCTGGAGCAAATCCTATATTTTCTTTGAAGAATACTGGAAATTACTGGTCAAAATAATTTCTCTCTGGTTGAGACAGTTTTTGCGTTCAATTCGCACTAATACCCATGGACCCATCTCTTCTCCCCCACCGCAGCTATAGGTGAATCATAGGGCAGTCTGGGCACTTCAGCCTTTGTTGCCAACCAGTCTAGGAGACGGATAACTCTGAATTCAAACCAGGAAAGTCCAACCCTTCGCCTAGCGTCATGAGAGCCTGGCAACGGACAGAGTAGGGAACGTATTCCCGAAATGTACGGTTGGTGGAGCATCGAGGGGCCTAGCAAACCGGAAGTGGATTTGCTATTTATTTTCTTCTTATTGTGTTTAATTGTTTTATTTGTGGACATGAAAAACCTTTCCTTCCCAGTCCTCCTTCTTCCAGGGTTTAGTAGCAAATTCGAACCAATTAGAAATTCATGGACTCATCATTACAAAATTAATAAAGTTTGACTAAGTAATAAACAGTAGACTTATTAGGGTTGACCATGCACTTTTGAAAAATCTTCGTTTTAAAAATGTAATTACAATTTTTAAAACAAATCTATTATTGACGAATTCGGTTACGAATGCGCAAAATGGACAAGAATTGATTGCAAAATCAAAGGGAGATAACTCAGATCGTATGAATGAATAGAAAATCTAATAAAAAATAGGTTTAAATGCGTTTGTTTATCGTCGAGTTTTTTGGCACTACATAATAAATATTAATGTATTACCAAATGAATAACTATAATAATAAATTAGTAAAATAAAAAGTTTTTAAAAAAACCGTACGTCCACACCTCCCCACAACACATCGAATACAAGTAGAAGATTTTAAAAAGAGTAATTGGGTCTAAGGACATGGGATGAATGCATTTAATATCTAACATACGATCACATTTTATATTTACCAGTCGCGTTACAGCCACATGACTTTAATAACATTCGCGTTACAACTAACAATATAGGAATTCAGTTAACGATATAAGAAGGCCTTCTTCTGCCTCAGTCGATAATGGAATGACACTGGAGTTATCTCTCCGAGGCACAAGCCTGGGAAAAGCGTGTGTAGATCCTGAGATGGCCAAGTCGACAGCATCTTCCTGCCCCCTCCCCCTCTCTCTCCTTCCCCTAGACAGGTTGCCAACCAGCCTAGTCTGCCCTGCTATTTACCAAGAGCTGGGGATGGGAAGAGATGGATTTATACCTTTCCAAGGGCATTAGTGCAAAGTGAACACAAACAGCCGGGGATTGAACCCGGTTCGCTGATTCCATTCTCCGTCCTGCTAACGCACTTCCAGTGAATGATATATCGACGCACCTTTCGACGAAACCCGTCCCCCCCTTTTGTCTTACGTTTTCACCCTGAAGCTACATCGACAAATGATTGTAAATGTTGAATTCTGATTGGATTTTACAAGTACAATGCAGAAGACATCAATTTGTCATTGTCAGGAAAACGCCCACTCAGTGACCCCTAGCGAAAGAATGTTATTCGTGTTCATTTGTACGTAACTGACCGGCTCAGGGTTTCTACACCCTTTTCCTACCCCCACCCCCTAAAAAAAGACCACCAGGACGCTTAACGGTTTCAAATCAATAGAACCGAGGGACAAGAGAGACGAATTATTAGGGATTAAACCCTTCAACCAAAAGGGTTAACTTTTATGCTAATAAGCCCCCCCCCCCTCTTTTGAGGCCCTGTGTTGAATATGGAGCGAATTGGAGGCAAGCGTGTTATCGTTATCAGGTCTTTTTCCAGGTTCTGGTGTGGGGACAAAGCCAGAATGTTAATGATTAGAGACACTTAGGACATATCTATCGGATTATGGGGGGCGGGGAGTTGCAGACCCATAGCGAATGAATTGACGCGAATAAAGAGATGATTTTAAAAGAAAAAAAAAGAACAATATCTTTATTGAATGACCTGGAAACATATGTGGTGACCGTCGCGTCAATTCGAATTGAAGTGATTTAGAGACGACAGCACTATAACAATCAGCATGAACAAAGTCATCATCATCATCATCATCATCATCATCATCATCATCATCATCATCATCATCATCATCATCATCATCATCATCATCATCAGTGATAATAGACTACAAAGACCATAAATGCTACCTTATAGACATGACCATTATGTCTGATAAAAACTTCTCAGCAAAGGAATTTGAAAAATTCTCAAAATATAAAGATCTAGAAATCGAAACGGCAAGAATGTGGCACTTTGACACAACCAGTAGTAGTAGGAGCACTGGGAATGATTAAGAAAATGACT
>VCCN01000420.1:20339105-20368303 GCA_006491835.1 Architeuthis dux | reverse complement strand
GTCTTCTCACCAGTATTATAAAAGTTATTTTACTGACCCATTATATTTTTTATTAATACCAAAGCAATTTTTTTCTCTCAATGAAATATAGTGAAAAGGAATATTATTGTTGATCTTAACAGTTCTCTTAGAGTCAATTTGATAAATATTTTGGCTCCAGTTTCAAAAATCTAAAAAAAAAAAAAACATTTGCCCATGTTTAATATCATAAATATTCCCAGCATAAAATGTTATTGAAAAATAATCTTTTACGCAGGCAAATCAATAAGTCCAAAACCTAATGATGAAAAAAGCATTTATTTTATGCAACAAATATTCATTTTTCAATTAATCTCATTCCGTGTCAATGCATTATGTGGTGAATATTAATCACATAGATCAAACATTATACAGTGAAAATTCCAGGTCAAAATACACTTTGTGTCAGGCTGCTGACATTGATCCATCCTCATAATTGTTGTATATAGCAAATACTGAATGTATTCACTTGTATGTGAGAGAACAGCGTTCAGGGCTATCACACCCTTTCCCTATTGCAAATAAAACAGGTTGTTGTAAAAATATACAGGCTGATGGACAGGTATGGCATTGATATCCAGCTGTAAGTCATAAATGAAGATAAGTATTTCTGGTAATTATCAATATAACTTCATATATTATGATCGTTTGAATATGTTACAGGATATATATGCAATTCATCAAAAGTAATATAGGTATTGTACAGTGTTCTATTACTGAATAGTGCAATTTAGAAATTACGATTATTATCGAAATATTCAATGATAGGCAACTTTCCTCCACCAAATGAAACCAAAAATGACTTTTTATCTACAAGTTCATAAAAATACAAAGACACAACATAATTACTTAATTTCAAATGAGAATTATCATATTTCCCAGCGTTGAAGACACTCTGCCTCAAAGACATAACGGAGACCGGGTCTTGGTACATTTTTGACTTAGATGGATGAACTTCCTGTGAAATTAATTCATTAAAACGCAAATATGACCAAAAGTTACTATGGGAAAGAGACTTCCTTTAGATGGGTCGTTTAAATCTGAAACATTTGTCAAGTTTATTATATCATCATTTAAACATTCGAGGAAAAAAATGTACAAACCTAACCCACCAATGGGGATAGTTGGTACAATCTTGATTGGGAAAGTTAGTTCTCTTGCTAGTAGGTACAGATGTGATTAATATATTGTTATAATTGAGAAATATACAATTTTCAACCAGACGTAAGATTTTAGGAATATAATGACCATCTGGTAGGACAGGTGAAATCATGTGTGAGTGGACATCAATGATGCATTGTAATAAGGATGAAGATGGGGAAAAAAGAACAATAAGAAAAGAATGACGACACCAATGACTTGTTTGAAGTGTGTTGTTATTTTGCAGGCTTTTTGTTTTTCCTCTGCCTCAATTGTATACAATTACAGCGTAACAAGTAGCCCAGCTTACAATGTACCAACCAGCCCCAAACACATGGTTTTCTTTACATTCTATTCCAAGAAAAAGTTCTGACAGAAGCTGCTTGAAATGTAATATATATACTGTTTATTGCCACTTCTCATAAACATAGACTACACTATCATCAACCGCACAATACAGCATGAACTAGGCACTCGTTTGTTAAAGTGAAAAAGTTACTTACCAGGGTGAAAAACGTTTTTCATGAAAAACTTTTCATACTTACAACACATATGACTCAAAATGAGGCTAATAGTGGTGTGTTAAAAGAAAAATTAAAGCAAGTTATTCAACCTGCCCCTGTGCCCAACTAGCCCCAGTCTCCCCTACCACAATTTTAGTCAATAGATTTCCAGTTCGAGGAGAGATATTAAAGAATAGTGTAACATATTTAGAAATTCATTAATTATTTTGAAAGTCAATTAAAACCCCCCTCATTCTTCTCTCTAGCAAAATTGTTAAAACCAAGGAATCCAATCTTTCTTTATAACTAAGATCTTTTATTCCCTTAATTAGTTTCCTTACTTTTCGTTGCATGCTCTCTAGTTTTAAGATAAAATTCCAGTTCCCATGGATTGTAGAAAATTAATTGGTTAAAAAGTAATTCAGACTAAATAAATTTCTTTAAAATGAAAATGTTTCTCAAAAATTTACCCTGTGTCCTACAGATTGAAGGTTACTTTATTTATAGGCCTATCCTATTATTATTCTTTTTTTTTTTCAAAATTTTGCAAGTCAAAATTGTGGTAGGGGAGACCGGACCTAGTTGGGCACAGAGGCAAGTTGAATAACTTGCTTTAATTTTTGTTTCCACATGCCACTGTTAGCCTCATTTTGAGCAGAATAATTTCAGCCATTTTTCTACTAAGTTTGAGTCATATGTGTTGTAAGTACAAAAAGTTTTGCGTGAAAAACGTTTTTTCACCCTGGTAAGTAACTTTTTCCCTTTGACAAACGAGTGTTCATGCTGTATTGTGTGGTTGATGATAGTGTAGTCTTTTTGCAAACTAAAACTACTAAACAATTAGATTTTCTTTCTAATAGAGTAATATATTTATGGAATAAGTTGCCCAGTCATGTTAAAAATAGCAATGCTGTACAAAATTTTAAAAATAATTTAGATAATTTAAAAAATGAAGATTACAAGGACATTTATGGAATCTGTCAGGAGATTTAAGAGAGTTTGATCTGTGAATTGGGCTAAATTGTAGATGTTGTTTGTATTTATGTACATTTGAATATATTTTTTATGAATTTTGTATTTGTTTAGAAGTTAGATGTGTAAATAATGTGTATAATTTGAAGATGCCGAAAGAGACATAATAAAATAATAATAATAATAATAATAATAATAATAATAAAATGTCATAACAAACAAATCCAGCAACATCATTGTTTAACGATTAGTTCTGTATGCCTTTATATTTAACTGATATTCAATTCAGACAAAAGACCTCAGAAATGACTTCAAGAAAAAAAGAAAACATGAATAGCAACCAAGATATGCACTGCAAAGGAACTACTTTAGTCACTTTAAGAGCATTTTATTTATAACCAGATTAAATGTTCTACTTATTTAGTGTGTTACTAAGAATCTTCACTTGCAACCAGACAAAGATGAATCTTTATTCACATAAAACAAGTAGCATTTGATAAGACAAAAATTTGGTTTAATTTTATTTTATTTTACTTAGTACTATATTTTTTTCTTTCTATCATTTTCAATTTAAACATATGACTCTCTCTTTCCCCCCACCCCTCTCTCTCTCACACATACATTGACTCACAAGACTACTTAGTTCTTTAAATTCTAATATCAAGTGGGTATATTCAATATTGTAAGCTCTGTGCTAAACAGAATTAAAACACTAGCATCACTGTTACCCATATATGCTGTGTTGGGGATGATCAATTAAAAAGTCGGGCTGTGATCACTAAAAAAGGTCTGATTTTCAAAAAAACAAGCAGGTACAAACTAATGACCAATTGAACCCCTCTCTAAAAACCTATTTGCTGGGAGTGTGTGTGCAAAATTTCAAGTTTCTACTATGAACGGTTAGGGCTGGGCAAAGTCCAGATACATAGATAATATATATAAATGTCAGAACACATGAATAACTTAAATCCAAAATAAACCAGTGTTGTGGGTAGCAGTGATTAGAACATTTTAGTGTGAAAAAAAGTCTACAATTTGTATATACAAGCACACATCATAACAATCATACAATAAATATCTAGGGCCTTAAACCTTTGTGGTGGTATAATAAACATCATAATTCTTCTTAAAATCATTTGCATCTAATCGAAAGTCCTATCACTCTATTGCTAAAAAAGAATTTTCTGATATTCAATCTACTTCTATTTGCTTCTACCGTATATGTGTGGGCTCTCAGTCCCTTGTACCCCCTGTCTAGTAAAAAAATACATCAGGGTTTACTACTTCTAAACGATGCATAATCTTAAACATTTCTATTAAGTCTCCCCGATCTCTCCTATTTTCTTACAATGTTAATCCTAACAACTCATACTTTTTAATTCCAGTACTAACTTAGTTGCTCGTCTCTGGACTTTTTCTAAAGGGTTTTTATCTTTCTCCAAGTACGGTGACCAGACCTGTGCACAGTACTCTAGGTGTGGATGGACATAAGTCTTATATAGTATAAGGAATGAGTCCAGATCTATATATGAAAAGATATGCTTAATCAGTCCTAGTACCCTGTTCGCCTTAGCTGCAGCACTGGCAATATACCTGGAGAATGATAGTTTATCAGTTACTATAATATCAAGATCTTTTTCATCATTTACAATATCTAGTATATTTCCATTCATACAGATTTTTAACAGTAACTAAAAAGAACATACTAACTGATAATCAATATTTGATTAAGAAGCAAAAAGCATCACACTTTCTTTGTTGTTGCTGATTACTGACAAATATGATTATCAGTATTACATTCATTATTTAATTTAGTAAATTCTGTAATAAATTCATGTTTGGGCTTTAAAAGTACTTACGATTCTGTCCTAAGCTCAGAATTTAATGATCAAACTGTGTAGATCTATTAATTGCATCTATAATAATAATTAGATCTTTAAAAATTCAAACAGATATTATTTAACAAAAGAAGACTAGATTTTTATTTTAAACTGCTAACAGTGCATACAACTTGATAAGTATGCTTCAAATGTATACACAGGGTCGTATCTATGGAAAATAGCACCCACAGCAAGCACTGAAATTGCGCCCCTGTCCAAACATCTGATGCGGTGACACCCATCTTTTAGATAACTTTACCATAATATCAGCTCAACAATATATGTTATGAGGGAAACTGCAATGATCAGCATTATCTGAATAGCTTTTCCCAGCGCTGTGCTGAACAAAATGTAGAGAGCTTCAATGGTTCCAAAAACACGAACATCACATTATTCTGCTTGGCTGTATTTACTCTCACTAAGCTGAGTGTGTGATTGATGCAATTCACAAACACTGGCAGGTTGTTTTTCTCACTTATTCTTTAATGAACATCACTTCTTTGTCCAGTCATCATACATCTGAAGAAAATTACTTTTTTCACTATCTGAGGATAACTTGTCTGACTTTAACAGAAACTGTTCAGTGGCGCCCCCTTCAAGTGGCGCCCTCTTCAAGTGTCGACTGCTTCAAGTGGCACCCAGGGCACGTGCCATAGCGGCCATATTCTAGATACACCACTGTGTATACAGTCACTTATCAGCTATCAAATACACTACAAACCTGAATTAACTTAGTATTTATTCGCCTCCCCATGAGGCAAATGACACATTTGATTTAATGTGAGGCCCCACATGCATATGTGTGGGTAGAGGGAAAAATTGCTCAGTCCCCTGTGACCAGTGATATAAAGGCATCAGGGCAACCAAAGACCCTACGCTTCAGTGCAATAGAGAGGTGCTGCCCTAGAGTCAGAATCCTCAGGGGCCAAGCATGTTTCATTTATGCAGTGTCTCATTGGATGATACAGCATGACTGATCCAAGCTAAATGGCTGCTGTTAAATCTTGCCTTGAAGCAACTTTCTATATGGTTTTGCATAACCATTGAAATGTGGCATTTTACTTTCGAGGGAAAATTCTAGTCCTTATCAAAAATGCTTGGTTGTTTCTTTAATTTACTTGCTTTGTATTGCGCAGTTATGTCTATTCAGTTTGGGTAATAAATTAGGCAATTATAAAGGTAATGAAAAGAATGTTTGGATGGTGTAATGTTTATGTATTAATGTCTATATATGTATCTATTAATGTTTACGCTTAATAATAAATAAACATGCCGAATCAAGCTCCCAGCAGCCCCCATTCAGTTTCCGGTCCTAAAAACGCAGGCCGAAGACTTGCTTCTTAACAGGCAATAGCCCTGAATATACGTGTCTTTGTTCCATCTCTCCGCTTCTTTTCTAAGCACTGTTACAGTTATGAATCAAATGCATTCAAACAGCTAAAACAGAAAGGAACAAACAAACAACAAAGGCACTAATATCAGACAACATTACAGATGGTAGTTTTTATAGTTTTGAGAAGGGTCATTAATATTCAAATGGTTCTTCGGAAGATTGAACTCCTTCTTGTTTGTGTTGTAAACATGACATTTCAGCCAATCCATTCTTCGGCCTTCTTCAGGTGTAAAATCCGAGTGTGATGTGGTAAACAGAAGTTTTGTTTTTAAAGGGGTAACCCTTATAATGCAGGGCCCGGGTGTTTCTGTGTCTTTGTCTTGTCAGGTTTAGGTCGGTTTGAGAAGCAGAAGCCACAGTCAGACAAGTGCAGAGTTCAACCCGATGTGGCTTCCGCTTCTCAACCATTTGAGTATTACAGATGATGTTAAGGCATTTGGAGGTAGTAAAAAAAAAAAAAAAGAAGAATTAATGTAAAGAAGGTAGTTGTTGATCGTGACCAGGTGTGCCAGATTAATTTTCTCAAAATCGGACACGAGTGTTCCAAAAATGGACAAAACGGTCAACCCTGTTCAAAATCAGACAAATAAGGACAAAAAAACTTGATAGCTAAAAATAGATAATAGTGGCAAAAAGTAGCTAGATTATTATCACAATAATGGAAATAAATAGCTAAAAGTTGCTAGAGCTGATATCCGATATCTAAAAACAATTTCTTATATCTAAATGCAACAAAGAAATATCTAAATTTAGATATAAAATATCAAAGTTGGCAACACTGAGTGGGGCCTTAAATCAGACAATTTTGGATGTCCTATTCTTAAAATTCAGACATATCTGGCAACACTGATCGTGACTCACCTTTTCACATATTTAACAGTCGCATATTGGCAGACAAAATAAATAAGGCTTTATGTCACAGCATTAACAAAAGAATTTTATTTTTACAAATTAACATTATATTTCTCTGTTTTTATTTTTGTTAGATGAAGTATTATAAAACATTATTATTTAAATTTGTATGCCTACTTTTTACCGTCATCTTAAATTTTATTAGTTGCATTTTATCGCAACTTTTGCTCAGACAGTTTACGCTCCAGCAGTGAGAATAGTGTTGATCAGAAATAAATAAAATTAACATTAATTTAGAAAAAAATGAAAAAATTCAGTTATAAGCTCTCTGCCTAATTTCTGCATATAGCATGATTTGTAAGTATGAATATCTTTACTAGCAGGTACATGGTTTGATAGTTATGGGAGAGTGTAGATTCATGTTGTCTTGGTAATGTGTAACTATGGGTGTTTGAGGTAAATATACTTATATATTTATGTATGTTCATAGTGGGAGAAATTCTTTTTAAAACTTTGAAATTACTGTTGGTTGAAGTTCAGGCAAGGATTCACATTTGAAAAGACAAATTGTATTCTGAACCTTTTTAGCATTTTAGGAAGAGGTAGGCTGAACTAAAAAATTCTTTTGGGATATGAAATTTGTTCATCATTTCTTCATGGTGATTAAGAAGATGAGTCAAAATTGAGTATTTGGATTTAACTTGATGTAATCACTATCAGCACCGTCCTATTAATGAACTCTTTTTGCAGGAATTCTAGATTTTTATAGAGACTACATGGATCAGAAAGGTGTCTAAATCTACTGTTTGCTGATTGGCTAATTTTGTTCTATTTTATTATTGATCACAAAAATGAATGCTAACATTCAAATTTTCTTATGCTGTGATCCACTTTTTGCACAGATTTGTGCCTGTTGTAAATAGTGTTAAACTGTCCTTCACATAAGATAAATTATGCTACTTCTATATTTATGTATTATGATTTAAGTGGATGAAGTAGAAAATACATTTACAATTGCAATTTGTCATAAAACATGCAGATTGCTTTCTGTTAAGGCCTCTGGCTTAATGATTTAAAACATTTCTTAATTGACAAGTAAAATTATATATAACTTATATTTGGTATGCCACAAAATTATAAAGTATTATAAAAATGTATATAATCTTTATCAGAACATAACTCTGTAACATCATTTCTCTTTTAGGTGAAAATTGGCCTTAGAAATGGATAATGACAAACTTATATTCAAACTAGAAAGCACCCAGAGAGCACATTACCTCCACCAATGCCATTGGCATTAAAAAATGAACAATCAGGTTAAAGATCCCAGACGATTCTCTGACAAAAGTTTGTAATAATTATTCATCAGACACATATCATCAATAGTTTGAAAAACAACTATAATTCAGTTTATCATATTTATTAGTGATGACATCATTATTGTATTATTATATCCAAAAAACTGTTTCATCTCACAATGTTGTCCTGGATCCGCCCCAAAATTTAATCAATAGTTCCTTGGCCCACCCTTACACAAAGTGTCATTGAAATTCATTGAGAACTTTTTGAGATATTTTATGTGTCACAACGTGAATATCTTTAAGACACATGCCAGTCGTGGTTATCGAGGGGCAAAGGTCAAACAACTACCACACGAGACGAGAATAAGGAATTTAATATAGGAAAAAATAATGATGTACATACAAAACTGCAGAGGAGAGAAAAACAGTGAAACGGCACAGAATAATTCAAGAAAAATAACACAACTTGTGGGGTTTGTTGATGAAGCAAACAATTTTGGTTTGTATATCAAACAAAAAAAACAAAATTCTGGGGAAAGAAAAAAAGTCTGTTTGAAAAAAGAGGGTTTGTTTAACAGTCCTTTAGTCCTTTCTTAAGAGAAAAGTGTGAAGAAGAGAAGAAAGGAATATCCTTGTAGAAAACTTGATCAACGTCCGTAGAACGGACTTCTTTAATGAAAGTAAATCTACAAAATTAGGCAGGTCAAAACATTAACCATTTTATAATCAATGCCTTCCGTTCGCTATTCTCAGAGTGTGAGAAGAATCTGTTTTCCACGTCCAGCTCGCTTCGTCGCTGAGCTCCCTATACTGCCTGTCTTTCGTTTTCTTTGTCCTCTGCGCGCAAATTTCAAATCTCATCTTAACATGATTTTGTATGTTGGTTTCTTTGTTTACATTGGCGCTTTTTTTTTATGCTCCGATGGAAGTGGACAAACAAACAGACGGACAAACAAACAAACAGACAGACAAACATGGGTGAATACATAACTATTGTACAGATTCAACTATTGTACACCTGAGTTATATGAATGAAAACACTGAATGCTAAAACAGTAGCAGTAATAAGATCCAATGTGCCATTAATTATGGGGGAGACACAACAGCAACTGTTACTCCTCCCCCCACTGATAAATGGAGATGCACTGAAAACGATTCCAAATGTTATGTGAGAAGTATTTATCCACCTCCTCACGAGGGTGGAATGTGACACAAGGTCTGTTTTGGTGTGGGTACCCGCATGTGTATGTGCGGTTGGTTCCAGAAATTGTCCAGTTCCATTGGTACTTCGCTATCAGATATCAAGGTAATGAACCTGACCCTATCCCTTTAGGTGCAATGGGGAGGTGCACCCTGGGAAGATGGACTCTTGGAACTGGACATAAGGCTTTTCTTACTTCAGGGCCAAAGAAATGTCTAAAACAAATTTAAAGGATACAGACAATACAAACAAGGGCCTAGCTGAGGGAGGGGTTGGTGGGGCGATTTTAATCACAGGGGACCACATTATATTTGTGCCTAAATACGAATGTGTAAGTAGAGGAGCCGGTAAAGGGTACAGTAAAAAAAAACTCCTGCCTCCCATGAAAGCTTCATTAGCTCAGTGGGAAGAGCAGAGCCTGCATATAAGGTTGCTTCCAAGGTGAACGTGGGTTTGATCCCCGCACAGTGCTTGTTTCTTTATTTACATTCATGATTTAAGCCACTCGTTTAGCAGTTGTTCACACCGGCGCCAAGCAAATATAGGTTCCCAACTAATTAAATGTCTTTATAATTATCATAGAAGCATAATGAAATCAAGAGGCATTAAGAGATTAATAGTTATTACCAATCAAAGTCTTCATACATATTTGTTGGAGATCCTCTGTGTGTTATTTTAATTTCCCTAGTTTTCTATATACAAACTGATGATACATTTTATCATGTTAAATAATTAACAAATATTGCCACTGTCAAAAGTTTATTATTCCATTCAACAATATTGCTCATCCTCTCTATTTACACATTTATATATTCTGTTCAACAGCTAAATTGTCTACCTTCTTTATCTTTGAATCCATCTCAAATGGTGGCTATTGCATTAATTTTGCTTTATAATATTAAATGCAATAAATCTGTAACAATATTTAATAAAATTGCTGTTGCCCCATTATAGTCACAAATGTGTCACTGTTAGAAAATGATAAAAATGAATGCGATTACCTGGATGTAACATATCAAACTCGAGTGCTATTCTACACTTTCAAATTCAGCATTAATGACTAAAGCTGTTTAGCTTTTGAGTCCATAGGAAAGGTATGTACCTAAAAAAAACTCATAACCATACATACACACTCATTTGTATAATACTCACTTGAAATAAAAACTCAGTTTGAAGCCAGCTATAGGCAGTTTCAAGATAAATTGTAACATTTTCCTTTTACTAGATGGGTTGGGCATTAGACAAACAACCTAGTCCCATTCAAAGAAAAAATATATATATGTATATATAGCTACAAAAACATTTCTTACAAATACTCTTTCTACCATAAGGCACAAAGAGAGAAAGCATAAATTTGTAAAAAATAGAAATACTGTTAAAGCTATTTATTACTTTGAGAAAACATTCAAAGATATACATTCACAACCTTATAAGACTCCCATGATGCTTCTCAAGGGTTGTAAACCATGACCTTTTTTGCATTGACATTTTTTCTTCATGAAATTGAGGTACACTTGTTTCCCTTGGAATTACATTATTATTTGCAACATTTGCAAGAATTCTCTTACTAAACTATTAGGTATGAACAAAATGGACGTAAATTTCAGGGTGAAATCGACATGAAAAATCTAAAAAAATCTGGCAAAAATTAGATTCTATTCGATTTAAAAAGAATTTGACACTTATTTATTAAAAGACAAATTTAAAAAAATAATTTTCCCATCCAAATTTCGGAGAATAATAATTTTTTTTCATATGATTCCTACCCCACCTTTTATTAATTTGATTTATTTATTTTATATAATCACTCTTTCGTTGAATTTTACACATTTCACAGATATATCCCATAAGATACTAATTATGTTTACCTTTTTTTAGAATAATGTCCAGGAACAGCTGGGACAGAACTCTTACTTTGGGATTAAAAAAACAGGCAAATTTTTAGTTTTATTCGATTAATTATAATTCAGTTTTTTGATCTGTGAAAAAGAATTTTTTTTCACTCAATATTTAAAAAAAAAAGATTTATCATTTTTATCGATTTATTCAAATATTTTTGATATTTGTTATTCTTTCTACTGAAACTTATATAAAAATATTGTAATAAGGATGAATAATTAAATATAGGGAAATGATGAAAAAATATTTAGCGGCTGTATTTTTCATATATTTTATTGTTTTTTTAATGTTTATGTAAATTGACCGCTATTTCAAATTATGGGAGTTGCAGAAGACAACATGCCTTTTTTTGGTTTTTTTACACAGCACAGCCGTGGTGCATTTTAATCACTTGTTTATTTTTTCCGCTCAAATATATGTGTACTGCATTGTCTACCATACATTTTTAAAATCAGGTGTTGCTTACAGGCTTGAAATTTATTTTTATTTTTGTTCATACTTATAAACTATGTTACACCTTCTACTAAACTATGTGACCCACGCTCATTATAAATAGATGAAGAGCTGGGAAACAATTGATGGAAACCTAAGTTGATCTGCTACCTGTGGTCCATTGGGGTTCAGCATTTGTTTGTCAACATTGACTCTAAAAATAGAATTTCTTTGTTTTCCATCTTTTTTCTTATTTTTTGAGGGTTAAAGGGAGTTAATTAGGCACAAAAACAGTAAAGAGTCGGTTGAATGTAGACATGTTTCCACAAAATTGATTTTTTTGCATGCGATCAGTGGCTGAATTTATTTTAAAAAGTTCTCACAGGCAGCACAAAGAGCTATCAGGGGCCACGGCCATATGTTGTGCAGACCTGTCTTATACAATGGAAATATCTTTTTTTTAAATTTGAAACAATTTTTTCAAATTTCTAGAAAACTCATGTAAGATCACTGTCATAACAAAAACTAAATATGTAAAATTTTGTTGAAATCACAAAAAATAAGAGCTTTATTATTGATTTAATATAATCCAGTTCACTTTGACTGTAGCTTTAAAAAAAAGAGTTTGCAATAGTAGCTAACTTTATGAACAAAATTAAGTGTGATATTTGTTCCCAGGGCCTCTGAGAGGAGGCTGGGGGGGGGGTGAAGCCAGTGCATTGCACCAGGGTCAGGAGGGCTAAGTTGGGCCCAAGAGTTTCTTGGGTAGAGCTGTGTATCGAAACTTCTAAGTCAATCGATATGTCAATTAATAAAATAGGTTGACTATCATTTACCAGTGAGTGAATATAGTATGACGTGCTAAAAGGGTTATAGCAGATGAAAACAGGATGGCTAAAGAACAAGGGTGTTTATGCAGTGTGTGTGTGGGGGGGTACCATAGCGAAGAGGTGCATAAATGAAAATAGATAGATAGATAAACGAAAAGAAAAAATCGGAAGTTCAAAATGTACAGATTGAAACTAACTAAAACAATCGACTGGACACTTGATAAACAAGAGTGGTGCTTTGGATAACATCAAAGGGTGACTCAGGAGGAAGGGAAGTACGAGTCTAGATAGAAATAGAAATCTGTTTAATAAACAAGCAAAGGGTTAATTCAAAATAGCCAAAGTTCAAAATATACAGATTAAACAAGATGAATGAATTTAACCCTTAAAAACCATAAACAAGGACAGTATAAATAGTACTGACAAAGCAAAGACAAAAGAGAGTGTCCCCCCAGATAGATCTTCCTGAAGGTCGGACATTTTCATGCACCCTGACACCGGCCACAACCAGGAGTGACGAATCAAACCAACAGTCGTTGAATGTTTGTCACCAACATTCAAGAAGGTGATAATGTTACAGGGGAAGGGGGCCCAAGTACAGCTTTGCACCGCCTTTTGAAATTCCTCTTGGAGGCCATGTTTTTTCCTTTTGATGACTGGTCTTAAAAAAGATCACTATACAATTCTTATATGTCTCATTTTTTAAAATACAATAAACTGTGTGAATCTATTGTCAAATAAGGTGCTACAATAAAATAAAAGCTTTTTAATAGAAAACTCCAATTGAAGTTCCCAGCAAGAACATAAAAAGCACTTCCCTTATAAGTTGACCTCTTAAGAATGGCAAAGAAGACAAAAGCTTTACTGGAATCTAATAAAAATTTACTATTTGGTTCCCTAAAACTAATATTAGTATGGCTTTCTATAAAAGAAACTATACTATATTATTAAAAGGAATAGCTGCAATTTTTATAATGGTCATCGCTTGGTGACCTAGCACAATGACATTTACAAATGTTTTAACAGAATCAGTAGAAACGAATCTACATGAAACTGAATGAAAGAAAAACAGGTCTGATAAAAACATTAAATCCATCTCGATGATTAAATCTTTAACCTCATTATACTTCAGGATCCTCATATTCACAATAGGTTATGCTTTATCTATCAACTGTTAGGAAAAGTCCAGATACTCAGCCTTGCTCTTTTGTTTAGCTTAAAAATCTCTTAAAGTTGTATTCCACTTTAACTTCAAAACTCTCTGCACTTAATTTTTTATCTCCAGGAGGAATTATGTTTCATAAAAACCACAGATCCATTTCATCAGTTTTATCTTCTTTAGACTTTCTTTATCATCTATGAACTTATGAAGACCAACAGAAAGGTGTTTCATTAAATCATGTGACCACTTTCTCACTACTGTTGATGAATTTTCACTCTAATCATTAAAGTTTGAGAAGTTTCTTTTTAAAAGTTTTTTTGCACGTATTAAATTATTTAAACCATTTTCACAATGTTTTCTTATTAAAATCCATTTGGGTGTTGTTTTTTCTTCTGAAAATACTGATAGACTAAAGCATTTATAAAAAGAGTCTCTGAACATAAAACGAATTGTTATTATTATAAAATATCTGTTATTAATTGTACATATCATCTTTATTATGGAAAGAGCAATAATCCTGTTTGTTATGTATCTGCAAATTCCTTTCAAATCTTTTTCCATTACTTTCCATTCCTTTATTATGTACAGTTTTTAAACAAGAAACCAAAATGTAGATCATTGAATTTATTGTCCTGATGACACTTATCCTACTTCAGCAAAGGACATTATCTAATGAAATTTTCCTGTGCTATAAAAACTATTAAACTAATAATGCTTGTTTAACCCTTTATGGGGCAAGTGACTATATATGATCACCTGAGGACCTGTCAGCCACATGCAAATATTGTAGCCACAAAGACAACATAATCCACACCAATGTGGTCTGCAAGCATTACAAAGTACGCTTGTGCTTGAATAAAGACAGAAACTGTTTTGAGGCATACCACACCCCATTAAATTAGCCTGATTTTGGCCCACACAATTAACATTTTAAAAATCAACCCATTCTTTTCATCAATATCAATTTGTTGTATCTATTCATTATATTGAATGTTATTCTTTAATTCTATGTTTTATTTAACTTTCTACTTTAATTTTCTTATATTTTTCATTTTTGGCCACTTTTTGGGTGAGGCACCATATATGATCATTTCATTACAGGGGGTTTTGCCCCCATAAAAAAAAAAATTCAGAAAACTTGCAACTGAAAATATCTTGTAATTAGGTCTTGTTTAACATACAAAAAGGTTGTTTGGATATCTAAAATAGTTTTAGGGGTGCCCTATAAAGGGTTAAAGTATATGAAAATAGTTTTTCAGCAATAGCCTTACTAATGTTAGTTCTTGGATACCAAGGTAGAAAACTTCATTAACATTCAGTTGGATGTTGTGCTTTTACAATTCAAAGCAGATTAATCTAATCAAGTTAAGCTTTTAAGATGGTTGATGTTTTTGTTGGCCAACCATTATTGATAATGAGGCTTAGACATACAAAAATAAGGTTCAATTAATTCTTGTTCAGTATAAATCATTTAAAAAAATGTTCTCATGATAGATTTGTGGACTTTAATATTCTCTTCACCACAACTATTCTTGCCTTAAAATATCTGTTGTTTATTGCATCAAGATTTCATTAATAATCAATACACAGGACTAAGAGGATTAAATTCAAATAACAAGAATTTAAAAAGTGTGGAATAAAGAAGTATATTAATAAAGTAAAAAAGGAAAATAGTTCATAAATAGTCAAGGCTAAATTTTTTGTTGATTTGAAAAAAGAAAAAGAGCAGTTTCTTATTATATATATTTTTGTGAATGTCAAATTAAAATTTGATGTTCTAGTAATGACCTAGTTATAGGAAACAAATATAAAAAAAACACCTCATGCTGGTCCAGGGTACCATTTGTAACATAGCAATCACATGATCAAATAAACCTTGGCAATGTTTTCAACCTGTTTTTACAGTAATTTAATTAAAACTACCATTCAATAGTTTTTCTTTTTTCTGCTGCTATTATTATCACTTTTAGAATTGTATTCAATGATTTCAAGCGGAATATTAAGTTTCTTAAAAGTGTTGGATAAATATTTACAATACAATATATAGTAAAGCAACTAAAATATTAATATAAAAGCAAACTTTATCATCTAGACTGCTTATTTTTCGACCGAACACCAGATCCTATACTTTGCAGACCTCGTTTTTATGCTAGATTGATGTCTTAGGATCAATAGTCAAGTGGTCTGCTCGGCTGTTTTTCGATTGCAAACACCAGAATTTTGCGGTTGGAAGCTTGCTACCCATGGAAAATATATGCAGATTTTCAGAATGGAAATGAGTAACATAACTCTGATGAAATAATGACCAATATATATATATATATGTATTTTATGACAGTGTATCTTGTGAATTTGCATCTGTTGGCCAAAAGAAGTTACAGTCAAAAAACATAAAGGTAGGTATACAAGCATAGACTGGTTCCAGCAAAATCTGTAAATGAAGCTAATAAAATTCCCTTTTCAATATATGTTTATAAAACCTAATATTTGTACAGATAACATGATATATCATTGGAAAGGGAATTTTATCAGCTTTCTAACAGTGTATCTTGTGAATTTGTATCTGATTTTGTATAAAAAATGTGAAATTAGGTCTACCAGCATACACTGTTTTAAAGCAGATAAAATTCTCTTTCCAATATAACCCAATGTTCGTACAATTGACATGATATATCGTTAGTAGTCTGGAATCCCGATTTTTCGATAGACCGGACACCAGTTCCTATACTTTGCATGCCTCAATTTATGCTAGATTGATGTCTGGATCAATGATCCACTTGACTGTCTCGATTGCGGTTTTAGTGATGATACCCATCTAAATTATATGGTGATTTTCAGTGTCATTTTTTTTCAATGATCACAACATGACTCTTTAAATGTATTGCAACTAAGCTGATTTTATATATTGATACAGATTTGTACATGCTCAGTCACATGGGGATATCATATTCCGGAAGTTATGATAAACAATATTTAAAGAAATGGTAAAATAGTAGAAAATTACTTAGAAATCCATCAACTTCCAATAAGCCTTTTTCCTTATTAAAAGTGCACACACTAAATGAAACCAATATAAAATACGGGTTGGATCGAAGTAGCAGTGTCAGACTTAACTGACAGACACTAAACCACTTGACCACTGCAAAAAATCAAATCCCAGGCTGAAAATAATGGTACTGATCTCTACTCAGCTGCTGCTACTTTATATCAGTCAGTTTCACAGAATTCCACGCAGTGAGACTAATAACAAACATTTATTACTTAATTTAATCCCAAATCCTAATATTAAAAAAAATACATTTTTTAAAATCCTATTATAGAAATAAATAAATACATTTTTATTTAAATGAAAATACCAACATTCTTTGTAATTGGAAGTTACCAAAAATTGCAACCCTCCCTACATTGTGTGGTTTCAATCTCAGAAGTCATTTAGACATTCACAGTAAGTTTTGAATTATTATACCAACCTTCACGTTTTGGGCTGTAACTTATTTTTCCAGACATATACAGATTGACAAGATACACTGTTAGAAAGCTGGTAGAATTCCCTTTCCAATGATGTATCATATCATCTGTACAAACATTGAATTATTGGGTTTTATAAACATATATTGCAAAGAGAATTTTATCAGCTTCATAACAATGCTTGTATACCGACATTCACATTTGTGGCTATAACTTTTTTTGCCCAACAGATACAAATTCACAAGGTAAACTGTTATAAAGTTGATAGAATTCCCTTTCCAACGATATATCATGTCACTTGTACAAATATTGGGTTTTATAAACATATATATTGGACTGAAAATTTCATCTGAGTTATGTTGCAAATTTCAATACTAAAAATCTGCATGGGTAGCAAGGTTCCAACTGCAAATTTTGATGTTTGCAATTGAAACAGCCGAGCAGGCCTCTTGATTATTGATCTTAAGACATCAATCTAGCATTAAAATGAGGCCAACAAAATATAGTAAGTGGTGTCCAGTCCATAAAAAAATAAGGCCCTTTTGGCAGTCTCCCTGACTATTATCTGATCAAGCAACACTGGTCCTGTTAAATAACCATTTACTTAACGTTTTCTTGTTTTTTATTGCCTAGAGTCCACTTGAAATAAATATTATTCAAATATTAACATTAGCAAATATTTGGGGATACATTCATTTTTTTCTAATTTATGGTTTCAAAACTTAGCCTTAAGTTTTCTGCCATACATTTTCCATTATCAGCACCAACCACTTCACTTTGATCCTAAGAAAAATAAACGCACAAAAAAACCCAACTTTGTACTGCTTTATGAAGAGTATAATGGTGGATCAAGTGATGTTAAAACATTTGTAAATGTCATTGTGCTAGGTCACCAAGCGATGACCATTATAAAAATTGCAGCTATTCCTTTTAATAATATAGTATAGTTTCTTTTATAGAAAGCCATACTAATATTAGTTTTAGGGAACCAAATAGTAAATTTTTATTAGATTCCAGTAAAGCTTTTGTCTTCTTTGCCATTCTTAAGAGGTCAACTTATAAGGGAAATGTTCACTGTATTAATGTTCAATCTATGAGATTAATGGAGAAACGTTGGATTAAGTGCATTAACAAGGAAGGGGATTATGTTGAAAACTAAATATTTGTTGTGGAAAATAAAAGCCTTTTTCATCATTAATCAATTAATTATTTTCTATTTCTTTCTTTTTAACTGTCCACTTATTTTATTATCCATAGTAAGAAAAGCTGAAAATTGAATAGAGCTATTCGTTGGTCTAGGCAAACATTGACCCAAGACCATATTCCTGGAGTATTCAGCAAAGATAATATATTGCAAGACCAGTATGCTAACCACTGTCCTACCATAAGTGTTCTCTGAGTTTATTCTAATGATTGCTATAATAATTTCCTTATTTATCTATTAAATGAAACATACAAATCAATCTGGGATTGTAACTGAGTTACCATTCATAAACTGTCATTATACAAATATGTTGCAACACTTATGGAACAAAAGCCATTTAGTTTTCCTTGAATACACTTCAGAATATATTCTCTATCAGGTTTGTAGAAGTGACAGTTAGTATGTGAAATACCTTGGAGAATTGAATGCTGCTTCTATGCAGTTTTAGGTCACTAAGATGGCGTGACAAACTAGACAAGTTCAGAAAGTATTGGCTCCGCAACACCCATGATGGAGAGGTCTGGTGAATCTTGGGGAAAGTCTATGTCCAACAACGGATGCTTAAAGGCTGCTGCTGCTGCTGTTGATGATTTGGTAGGTGTCAGCCTCTTTTTGGTCTAATCTCTCCCACAATCCACAATCAAACAAAAATAAGACAAAACAAATTATGTAAAGTTCAGCTATTTGACTCCTTTGCCAATATTGTTTGAAAGTTAATCAGCCTCTATGTAAAGTAACCAAATTAAAACTAGAAAAAATAATCTTCTGAGCATGATGTAAATATCTTATTGTTTTTGTATTTCAATAACAAACTATCTTTTATAAATTATGTTTCAATTAACTTAGTTCTCTTTACATTCAACTGCTCACTCATCCATATCTTCTGAATAGCTGAGATAGTAGCAAGTTTGCATCTGCCAAAAGTAGACAGTGTTCAAGTTCAGGTAAGCCAATTTTTCAATGCTGATTTCCAAGGAAGATTGAAATCCTAACACCAAATAGGGGATTGGTGCTACACAATCTTCCATCTCTCTTGCAGTCAATACATTCACATACTTGTAAAATTTTCAAAACCATATCTATCTAAAATGAAAGTAATGCTGAAAAATATGATTGAAGTTAATATTTGATTAAAAAAACAAGATGTGTGGTAGAATTTTATTAATATTAGAAACCGTCAACCAAAACTGTCAACATAGGTTTCTTCAGTTTTCAAATTGGTCCAGCCGGCTGGCTGGCTATGTATGTAGAATGCATACATGCCACACCAATGGAGCTAGAGGGCTGAACATTTGCTCCTTATTATGTTTTAATGGATACATATCATACATTTTGAAGTCATACAAAAACACTCAGATCATTGAGTGAAATCATATTACCCAGGTTTAGATATTCCTAAAGCCTATTTATCTGCCCACAAGTGTAACTTGATACACATTGCAGACTAAATGTCTGAGAGAAGACTAGTACCTTGTCTATACTAATTTACTTTAGGAAGGTGACAAGAACCACACCAAAATGCTATCATTTCAACCATCCAACACCTCCCACGCACCTTCTCCTATAAGAAGGCAAACACATTTTGATCAGTGTCCAGTCCTAATTCTGTTGCCTAACAAAATGAGGGTTGTTCCAGCATCTTTCCTCCATTTCAAATTACGTACTTATGCATTCACACATTATACATACATATGACATAAGTCATTTCTGCATAAAAATACATGCATACATACTTCTCGTTTGAATTATATGCACATTCTGCACACTCTATCTAACATACATACTTATATCTTCAACCAACAAAGTAACTTTCATTCTATTAAGTAACCGGACTCTTTAAAAGCAATTCTTCTTCTCTATTGATGAGAACTAATCGTATTGATAAAATGCATTCTGTAATAAATAAATTTCTTCTTATGTTACATCCGTGTTATGTTCATTCCTGCACCGCATGCTTACTTTTTATGCACCTATGTTATTGATGTATTTTTGCTAACAACTAGACAGAGTAAGGAGAGACAAAAGAATCCTTCTTCGCTCACATTGTGAACCATAGCCTTTCTATCTCTCTATATCATCAGCAGCTTAACACACAGTCAGTAAAGCTATTACTCTCTATATATTTCTCCTAGCAGAGTACCTAGCTTATGGGAATACAGCAATACTAGCACTGCTACTACTGCTGCCATCAGCTTACTACTATGCTCATTGTTTATATTGTAAACTTTTGTTTCCAAACTAAGTCAGATATTTTAATATTAATAATAACTTTGCTTATTATAATGTCTAGGAAAAATGTTTTTTTTAAATTTCCCCCTATAATAGGGTTTTACTGGGGGGTTCAATTGGTAATGTAAGTTTATGCTAAATTGATCTCTTAGTTTGTGTCCGTGCTTGTTTTTGAAAATTCAGACCTTTTTTTAGTAATCATGGCCTAACAAAAGGTGAGAGAAGTAACTTATTCATTGATCACCCCTTTTTCCAATATTTTAATTGATCACCCCCAACACAGCATGCTGCCAAAAGATGTTTATCATCTGACAGTTTCTATTGAGTGACTAACATGATCTGTTTCAATATTTATTTGCATCATTCTCAGAACATTATGATTGGAAGTGATTTTTGTTGTTTAGGAATTCATACATGTGAATATTAGGTAAATGAATTGTCTATAATTAAAGATACAAGGACATAGTGGATGAATCATGAAGTTTTAATACAAAAAACTTAAGTCATACTTGGCCATGTTATGTTTGGAATAAACTTTTCATACTTGACAGCCATAATTCATATACTGTCCAGAATATTCTCCATCAGACAATTTGAAAACATGCTGGATGAAAGGAACTCTTGGTAATCAATATTTGATAAATACATAAGAAATGTTGTTATACTCCTGAGGAATGAGCGAAAAGCTAAAATATTGATAGAAATATTATTTTTTTTTAAATCTGAATATTCAGAGTGGAATATTATTTTTTAAATCTGGTTATTATTCCAAAGGATACTAATTTTCAATGTATGTTATTCCTTTCTTGAAGTTTTAACTTGATCATAACAAAAAGTTAAAGGCATAAAAATGAAGCTTAATAGGTGTTTCTTTTCTATTGATTCTTTCTATATTGCTTCAATTTATAAATGTCAAAAATGTCAAAGCTTCCTGAGAATATAATTGTGTATTGAAAACCTCAAATAAATGGATGTCTTGCCTATGCAATTTCATTCAATAATAGAATAACTTGGAAAAGGTATGAAGCATCTCTTTGAAATTTATGGAAGTACCTAAGCCTTGGTTTCTAAGTGAAGAAAATAACTATAATGGTTTTTGTATACAAACGTGGGAAGCAGCAAGTCATTTTATCTTGCAACTCAAATCAGCAACAAAAGATGGATATCTTGAATAATTATGTTGAGTAATGGACAGAGCCATCAGATATTTCTAATTTGAATTTGAGAAACAAAAGAAAAGTATGTCATGACAGATGCATTCAGATATAAACAAATAAACATCTACATTCTCAAATGCACATATCTACGTGAAATTTTGCTAACATAATATAAATGCTTGTGTAATAAAATAGGTTTTGATACAAACACACCAATGTAATATATGCAGGTTGTTTGCAATGGACAGTGATCTTCTGTCAAGTGGTTAGGAGTAGAAAAACACAACACACTGTTCTGTAATTGAGAACCCTCACTTTATTTAGACAAAGAATGGAGATAAAAAGAGAGGTCGAACAAGGTATGAGGTTTCCTTATTTCAAATCATTTGGATCGAATAAGGAATAGGCTTTTTTATTTCAAATTGTGTGATCACTTCCGACAGTGTAGTTACATCTAACACATGTAAAGCGATGGGCACTCAGTTGGCAGTGATAAACGAATGCTCTGCAAATGCTCTATGAGCATGAATGCCCTTGATGAATGCTTTACATCTGTTTTCCCTAGCTAAATCCACATCAGCACATAATGTGTATTTATTTAGCCATGTGATCCACAACATGTGCTTAGTGATGTGTAGTGTCATCATTCAATGGTGTCATGTTAAATAAGAAGTGTTCTTTGTGTAATGTCATCTGATGTTAGTGCCTTTGTAGTTTGTTGTTTGTGTGTTCTTATCTGTTTAGCTGTGTTTAGTTCGAATGCATTTGGTTCACAACTGTATTTAGCTGTGTTTAAGAAAAGAAGAGAGAAGACGGAAAAAAGACGTGCTTACAGAGCAATTGCCTGGTCCAGAGAGGGCCTTTCCACTCCCACATCCGGGCTCCCGTTTACGGTAGCGGAAATGGGGCTCATTAAATGGGGGCTGCTGGGTAGCCTCCGATTCAGCATGTTTATTGATTTAAAAACATATACATACATACATAAACATTACACTTTGGTCACAGCCTCTGTGACCCGCTTTGATGAAGCTACGTTGCTGAATAAATTACACTTGAAACCAAGAGTAAATTATTTTGCAGCTCCATGCTAATAATGGTGCATAAACAAAACATTATGATGAGTTTGTCTTGACTAACATTCTAATGTTCCTCTTAGAAATAAGTTTTCCCAATATTTACTGGCTTAGCTTACTACAGCACAAAGCCACACGTTGCTTACAGTACTTGATGTTTCTAAGCGGTCACCCACTGATCAGGCGCAAGACTTTCATTAAATTTCACTAGTTTTTACCTTCATCCAAATTTTAGTTGTTTTTATACAACTTATTAATTCGGACACTGTTTCTATGGCAACGAATAACAGCGCGATTGGAAATAAAGAATACGCCTTTGGTAAGAATCAAACTCACACCCTCATTGCCAGAGGCCTGAATTAATAAGTTGCTGATTGATTGATTGATTTGTTTAGTGGCATATCAACCCTTGATGGGTCATTTAATGCCGAAATCAGTTTAAAATTCCCCCAAAATAGAGTCTTGTGACTTTGGTGAAAGGTTATTTTATTTTAACTAGAATCTTGCGATTTGGTGAACAGTTACTTGTGACTTTGGTGAAAAAACAGGTGGTGGGGGGATGGGGGGGGGGGCAGTCAGCATATTCCAAGCCCCAACTGACAGGGCCATAATAAGTTGTATAAAAACAACTAAAATTAGGATGAAGGTAAAAACTAATCAAATTTAATGAAAGTAGTGTGTTACAATACTGCATCCAATAATAATAAAGATTGACTTCATTCTCTCTCTCTCTCTCTCTCTCTCTCTCTCTCAGCACAGAAGAAAAAAGAGGGGACAATGGAAGGTGGCATGGAGAATTGAAAACATCAAGCTAAATACAAATAAATGTGGGTGTGTATGCATGTGTACATACATACACATATGAAATGTATGTACCAAAAAATATGAATATTTAACTAACAAACAAGTAGTGTTGTTGATTTCAATGTTTAGTCACATATCCTCAAAATATGTGAATAAATGTTAAAATGTTAAATGTTGACAAAGCCAAACATATTTTCTTGCTTGTTAATCAAATATTGATTACCTGCAAGTAGTTGTTCAGATTATTGAACTCATTCTTCAAGTTGCTTTTGTTGTTAAACAATAGCAACATAAAGAATAAGTTCAATAGTCTGAACAACTCTTGAAATGATAATGACTCTTCTCAAAATTATAGACAGTAACCTACAAGTAGATTTTGTGTAATTACTGTTATTCTTTATATGATATAGACAATGTGTGTGTGTGTGTGTGTGTGTGTGTGTGTGTGATAACATATACAATCAAGAGATGTGGTTCAAAATTCATCACCCATTTGAGAAGTCTTATGTGATAAAACAGTTTTAATGGGTCATTGATATTTTATATGTCATAAATACATATATACATGCATATATATTTTTTTAATATATATATTGATTCTATCCATTAATAAATGAAGGCTTCTGTGCTATCTTTTCATCACAAAATAACAAATTTCAGTCACATCTCTCCCTACTATAACTCTCTAGCCAGTTGAAAAGTTCATAATCATCTGTTTCCGCTTATCTTGAGACCCTCATAACATCACCAGCTCCCAGTTCACACAACATACCAAAATTATTCATGTCTTAACAAACATATATGATTATATTGGAAAATGTTGAATGATCAATAAAAGAATGAGTTAAAGAAGGGCCACAAACCAAAACAGGATTAGATAAGATACCAATTGATCTTGAATCAAGGATCAGTAGAAAACAAGAAAAGAATCAATTCAACACCATGACGAACCGTGCAAGACCAGCTGGCTCTTCAAGCGTGTGTCGATGGCAGTCATCCATGGCAACACGTTCTTCATAATGACAGCGGGAACAGACAGAGTTGTCCATTAAAAAATTAATCATGACGTACTTAATATTTGAAATAACAAGTTGTTTCACGTTTAATAAAAGAGTGAACAATCTATTTTTCAAAAAGAACAATTGATTAAATTTTGTTCACAAAGAAATTTTCCGCTAGGGTGCCAAGTCAAGTGAAACTGGTTGGTGTAATGTTTATATATATGTATGTTAAATCAATAAGTAATGTCTGTATATGTTAAATCAATAAACATGATGAAGCAAGCTCCCAGCAGCCCCCATTCCGTTTCCGGTCCCAGAAAACGCGGGCCGGAAGTGGGAACAGCCCTGCAACATGTGTTATCTTGTTCCGTCTTCTTTTCTTAATACGCTTAAACACGGTTACAAACCAAACACATTCTAATCTTGCACAGCTAGAACAGAAAGACTAACAAAGCGAACAGAGGCACTAAACACAACAAGAATATTACAGTCGGGAGAAAAGATATTTGAAGCCAAAAGTAATTTAGAGAATTAAAAGCTGAAAGTTTTGTGTCAGGAATTTCCCAGCTGCTTTTCTTCCTTTTCATGTGACTAAAAAACTGTATATTCTTCTTAAAAGAATTATAAACATTTTAACTGGTTCTCCTTGAAATCTATATATAAATATGGAAAGTTGTCACTGTCACATGAGGAACATGATTGTTATTAATTGAGCATTTCAAAAATTCAAACTCTTACAAAGGTTTTAAAATATAACCATAAAATAACACTGGTTCACAGTTCACAAATAACACTGGTTCAAGACGTATATTTATTTGGTCTCGTCTATCCGTCTGTATCTCTGAAAGTATTGAATGGATTTCAATGAAATGTTGTGGATGGGTGGACAATATGGTAAGGACGAGGTGGTTAAAGTTTTAAACGGATCCTACATCGTAGTTATATGTCCAAACCTCATAATATTGCCAAAATTTCATGTCTGTCCACACAATATCTCTTACAGTTCTCAATGAATTTCAATGACATTTTGTGGAAGGGTTATGGAAGAACTGATTAAATTTTTGAGCGGATCCATGCAGAATTACCTCCCTACGTCATAGTTCCGAGTAAAGTGCTGGTCTACGGTTGGCTTTGCGACAAATGAGGTTGAAAAAATGAGATCCAACCACCACGACAAAGACAATGATCAAAAGATATACAGTTTTTTAGCTTGAGATCACATTTTTGTTTCAATCATCAGCGACAGCTGCTGATGATGATTGAAATTTAGAATGGCGAGAGGAGAGGGAAGGTAAGATCAATCTCTCTCTTACTCTCAGACAAGTCTTCCGTATTGAACAAATTTTTTTCTCAAGTCTCACATATTGAACAGATTTTTTTCACTGGTTTGAGTTAGCAAAATCTTAAAAACTTTCCATTAAACAACGATGAGAAGAAAAAAGATTTGAAAAATTGTAGAGAAATCTTCATCAATAGCCAGTTTCACTTCGCTCAGATCAATAATTGTATGTTAAAACCTCATAATATTGCCAAAACTTCATGTTTGTCCACACCAAAGTTCTCTAGGAATTTCTATGCCCTTTTTGTGGCGGGGTGGACAATAAGCTATGGCAGAACTGATTACATTTTGGAGCAGATCCATGCAGAATTACCTCCCCTACGTTGTAGTTATATGTCAAAACCACATAATATTGCCAGATTTTCATGTCTGTTCACATAATATCTCCTACAGTTCTCAATGAATTTCTATGGAATTTTGTGGAAGGGTGGACAATAGGCTACTGATCAACTGATTAAATTATGGGGGTGGATCCATGCACAATTACTCCCCCTGACAATGGCATTGACAGAGGTATGCACTCTCTGACTGCTTTCTAGTTAAATGTTATTTCTTGGTGCCTAAAATTAGTCCTCAGGCTTACAGCAGTCACTGTTTTGTCTAGCTGACTTCCAGTGACAGGAAGCACAAATCAAAACAATAAATCAAATAGAAAAAGTTGAAGTTCATTCTCATATGACTAGTTCTATCATTGAAATGTAAGGTTGTCAATGTCAACACTCATTGGTTTGTCAACTGGAAACCATGAATTTTGTTTCTCATTAGAAGTTTGAAAAAGACTGAATAATAAACCAGTATACCATAACACTTTTGAGGCAACAAATATTATCTTCAGTTTTTTGGGTTCTTTTAAAAATCTACCCACCCAGTAAATATGATGCTTTGCAATCATCTCAGCACACAACAGATTTGAACATGTACTTTATATAAGATGTATGTTTATTACTCACTGCCGAAGGGAAACTGGTCTGGTGTTTGGTTGCGATAAAAAGCAACAAAAATTGAGATGAACGTAAATAGTAATAATAATTATTTACAATACTTCATCTAAATAAAATAAATGAATTGGATTACCGACACTGAACTACCATGGCGCAGAAGACATTGGGATGGGGGGGGAGTTTAAAGGTTTGATTTGGACTCGCGCTTGCACCTAGTTCCTATAGCTCAGTGGTAAGACACTCTCCAGCATAGAAGGTTGTGAGTTTAATTCTGACTGGGAACTTATTCTTTATTCCGATCCGTGCTGTTAATTTATTTATTCACTGCCGAAGGGAAACCAGCCTAAGTTTAGTTGCAATGAAGGTAAATAGTAGCAAAAATTAATAATAATGATAAAATATATAAAAAGTTACACAAGGTCATCTTGTTTACTTCTGCTGCATTTCTACCTGGCCTTGTAAAGCATAGCGGAAGTTATTATTTCAACACAGTTTTGGCTCAACTCATGTTACACAGTTTATCTCAGTGCTCCTACTAGTCAGACATACCACTGATGCTCACAGATATTTTGCTTATTTTTTGGTGATTTCTTTTGACTTTGAAGACTGTATAAAATGTTTAAAAAGAGCTACAGAGACCTCTGTGGGTAACAGCGAGAAACAGAAAAGGAAGCATCTGTCATTATCGATAAAGTGCCTGTTCTACCATTCCAAATTCTGAAAAATTCTGAATTCCGAAAAGTGTCTGGTCCCAAGATAGTGTAGCTGTATTTTTGCATGAACTTAGTTTTTTATGATGATGTATGACCATTCTGCAAGTTTATAACTTAAGATTTCTTTATCTTTTTTATTTTAATGTTATCAGATAAGAAAAAATATAGTAATAATAGATTGTTAGGTCAATGCCAAGATTCTTTTTTTTATAATAGCAAGTTCAAAACAAAAATGAATCACAATACTTTAAAAAAAGATTTCTGTCAGTCTATTCATGTACCTGAAAAATCCATAAAACACAGATGACATTAATATATACGCTATAGTCCCTGTATATCTTACTCCTATTTATGAACTTCTCAAACCAATTATAAAAAATAAAGAAAATACTTGTCTGCTTAGTCACCCAATAGAAACTGTCATGTTACCAACATCTTTTGGCAGCATGCCATGTTGGGGTGATCAATCAAGTTACCTCTTCACCTTTTGTTGGATCACTAGAAAGTCCAAATTTTCACAAAACAAGCGGGCACAAACTTAGGATCAATTTAGCATAAACTTACATTGTAAATTTACTAAAAACCGGGGGTGGGTAACAAAAAAAAAAAACAACCTTTTTTCTAGACATAAGGTGTAAATATTGAAATTTTCAGTCCTCTAGCTCCATTGGTGTGGCCTGTATGCATGATACATACTTAGCCAACCAACCAGCCAGCTAGGCCAGACTGACTTGAAAACTGAAGAAACCTATTTTGACAGTTTTGGTGAAAGTTTTGGTTGAGGGTTTCTAATATTTCTACCTTCTCATGGGTCTTTGATTTTTGATAAAGTGATATTTGATTCACTTTATTTTTTGTTTACAAATGATCTTAGATTCAGCATCTTTTTTTATCTTTTAATTACCTTTTTTTCTTCTTTTTTACTGCTGATTCTGGATTTAAACTCTGTTTACTTTCCTTCTTGTTTATAACATTTTTATTTACATGAGATTTTTCATCCAAATTCAATTGAGACCTTTTATTCATACATATTTATAAGAGATTCTTTGGTTTCACTTGATCAGCACTTTGATTCAAGCTAACTTAATCTTCCCCTTTTTTTCTGCCACTGACAACAGAGTCAAGATCAATGCAACTTCCATCAAACCCTGTTCCTTATTATTCCTTGTTTACAACTCATTCTTTATCAAACTTCAATGATTATTTCTTCTAACTTTTTATGCATAACTGATTCTTGATTCAGCTTGAATTGACCTCTCTTCTGATCAAATTGATTCTTTTCTTGTTTTCTACTGATCCTTGATTCAAGATCAATTGGTATCTTATCTAATCCTGTTTTGGTTTATGGCTCTTCTTTAACTCATTCTTTCATTGATCATTCAACATTTTCCAATTTAAGCATATACATTTAAAAAAATCTAAAACAAAAGGATATAATGGATTTAGCTATATGGAATATAAGTTTTTTTCAGAAGTCAACTCATATCTTTTGAAATGTATTGAATTTAAGATGCAATATTCACATGCAATTCAAATGTTCCCGAATAAACAAATCAAACATTGCAATTTTCAGATATTTGAATAAGGCCTGATTTTAATGTTTGGCATTTACGCACTTGGCAACAGTTGTAAATGACAACATAAGTAAAGGGTCCTTTAGTACTTATATATATATATATATATATA
>VCCN01000420.1:20290939-20338609 GCA_006491835.1 Architeuthis dux | reverse complement strand
GTATCTGGTGTTTTCCTACTGCATTTACTGTCCCATGGGCACTAGTCGGTTAATCATTTGCCTCATCTATTGTCATTTCTTCTTGCTAGGTAACCAGCCCATCACCATTTTTGCTGCTTAATTATTGGTATAATATCCTTCACTCTAGTCGTCCCTCGGATCCATGTTGATCTTTTTCTATCTCTTATAGTTATCCCTAGCATTGTTCTTTCTATGGCTCGCTGTGCTATTTAAAGTTGGTTTTCAGCTCGTTTTGTTAATTTCCACGTTTCGCATCCGTAAGTCATGGCTGGTATTATGCAACCATTGTATACATTACACTTTAAGCACATTGGCAAGGTGCTCTTCAAAATGTCTATTCATACCAAATGCTTTCCAACCTATCGTTATGCATCATTTTATTTCGCTGTCATGGTCTTTCTCTAACGTTATTACCTGTCCTAGGTAACTGTAAGAAGTATTACACACGCATACACTTGTGTGGAGAGGGAGGAGGGGTAATAAACAACTATGTAAATCTATAACTTGATAGATTATGTGCAAGAAGAATGCAATGAGACTTAAATTAATATATAAAAACAGGCATTTATAAATTGCAGCAGATAGATAGATAGATAGATGGGAATTAACCATTTCTCTTCCTTCTCCATTAGCCAATAATATTACCTTCTAAATAAATGGTCTGGAATGAGGTGCTAACTCCATATAAAACACACTCCACTAATTTTGTTCCCAATATTCCCCAGGCAATGATCATATCATCATGCTTTTCGCAACAGACCATTTTGAAAAGCTTTGATGTGATTCTAAATTCATATCTTTGATTTTTATCCTTATAAGAAGCCAATCCAAATTATAGATCAACAATTCTATGCAACTTCTGATGAGTGAAGAGCATAAAATCTTTGAATTAATGTCAATTGTTCATTTCTTGTATGGATTTGAATCTGTATGAAATCAATAAAGGCTTTTTATAGATTAAAGTAGTACAGTACCGCTCAGGATTATTGGCACCCTTGAATTTTTTGTATAACCTATACAATATCTTCAGAAATAAATGGAAATCTACCAAATCTTTTATCATCAGAATATTTTAATAGGATGTCCAAAGTAATTTAACAAAAATCATTATTTTTCAACTAACATGTAGTAATTTCAAAGAAGAAATAAAAAATATGACCTGGACAGTAATATTGGCACCCTTCCTTTATATTTGGTTGTATGTCCCATTTAGCAAAAATGACTGCCTCCAAATGTTTCCTGCAGCTATCTATAAGAACACCATACCATTATTTATGAACATTATTGTATATTTATGTGTACATATGTGTGTGCATGCAGGTATGTGTATGCTAGTTAGAAAGTGTTGGTATGATATTTATATTATGATTTAGTTTGGCTTAGTATGGCACAAGGCCAAGTGGAGGGAATATGGATAAGAAGATTAAGTTGCAATTATCTTCCAAGTAAAGACGATCTGCCTGCTTTGGATATCATCATTTGAGATCCTGGCTTTTACCTTGGCTTGTACACTAGCTGCTGCCATAAGTGACAAATACTGTATTTGAAGCCATATAAGACCCAGGTTTAAGTAAATCGCTAAAAAGGTAAACATAACCTTTATTGTCCAGCCCCACATTGGCATTTCCAAATTTCCAAAAAGAAGGACACTCTAGCCCATGGTTCTGAACCTGGGGTCCACAGACCCCTGGGAGTCCACAAAAGGTATTACGGGTGTGGGGCATTTCCAAATTTTCAAAAAGGAGGATATTGCAGACTGAAAAAAAAAGACTTGGACAGATTGACTCTCTTAGACGTGTTGTTAATGATGAATTGTAAATATATAAAAGTTTTGTATAAAATATACAAAATACTTAGAAGTGTTGATTTGTCAAATATCACTTTAATATATGAATGCGAGTTTTCCGAATGTAATCCCACTTGATGATGTGACTCTACACTGCGACTCATCATGTAATATAAATACATAATATAATTATATGTAGTTGCCATTGGTTTTCACTTCCCACTTTTCTAAGTATATTTGAGGTAATTTTAATAAGTTTTCCAGTCTGACCCCCAAAAAGGAGGACAATTTAACATCCGGCTCGACCTAACACCAGACTGAGGACAGAGTGCTTAAAAGCTGGACATTCCGGCGTAAAGCCATACATCTGGTCACCCTAGTTGGGGGTGATCAATTAAAAAGTTGGAAAAATGGGTGATCAATGAATAAGTTACTTCTCTTGCCTTTTGTTGGGCTGTGATCACTAAAAAAGGTCTGAATTTTCAAAAAAACAAGCAGGCACAAACTAGCAAACAATTTAGCATAAACTTACATTGCATAAGGAACCCCCCCTCTAAAAACCTATTGTGGGGGGGAATTTTCAGAAAACAAAAAAATGTATTTTAAGGTTTTACGAGGGGGAAGTAACAACATACAATGGACTGAAAGTAATGGTCCAGTTTACCATACAGTTACATTGTAAATAGAACCCCCCTCATAAAACCTTAAAAAACATAAATAATAATCTACACATCAGCATGTCTGGACATGGAAAGAGAGAAAAAGGATTGGGAAAAGGAGGAGCCAAGTGTCATCGTAAGGTGATTCATGATAACTTCCAGGGTATCACCAAGCCGGCTATCCATTGTCACCGCAGATTCCTATACAGCAACATGTCTGGACGTGGAAAGGGAGTAAAAGGATTAGGAAGGAGGCAGTGCCCTCAAGAGACAAGGCAGAACCCTGGAGTTCCAGAGAAGGACACTCCAGCTCCTCTCGCTGATGGGATTCCAAGTGAGTCGACCCCAGGGATCCAGATTGACAGCACCGACATAGCGTCAGAATAATTTGACACACACACACACTTCTTTACCCCATATAAGGATCCTGAAACAGACTCCAGGCAGTTTCGCAACCAGCGTCCACAACATTTCTACGCATTTCTGAACTATGACATAGCCACACTGAAAAGCTTCATGCTAATAACTTATTCCTTCCTCTTCTTGATATTAAGCACATTTTAGTCTGCTTCACTGCTGTCCATGTCAAAGACAGACGTCATGACAGCTTCATCAATGTTGTCAGCATAATAGATGCCTTGGTCATCTTCGATGTTGTCATCATCGACAGAGTCATCCTTACCTTGTTCCTTAGAAAGGATGTCGTTTTCACTGCCATCCAGTGCGTTTGTGATGCAATTTTTGTGCTAATGAGTCCGGCGTCGAACTGATAATTCATGTCTCTCTATAAAGCGCTGATTCCGTCCAACACTGGCCATGAAGTTGTCATGCATTGTTCGCATCTTCTTTGTGATTTCCAGCACTTTGTGATGTATGTCTGTACTGATTCCAATGCCAGACATTCTGCGTTCCTTCACCCATTCGATCAGCTCTTCTTCCAACTTCGGAAATGCTGCTGATTTCCCCCTGTCTGCCTTCTTCAACTTCAGCAGAGATTAAAGTTTGGACTTGTTTTTGCGCCAGAGTCAGATATTCCCATTTTCCTCTGCATATAAGACTGCCTTCAATTTTTCTGCACTCTGTAAGATGTTCGCTTAGACACCATGGTCAAGAGAGTGGACAGAGTCACATGTGCATAAGGAGTTTAGTTTATGACAAACGGCATCTTACTGAATTTAGCAGGGGAAGCTGTAGCTGTAGCTAATTTGAGAAAAGTACATTTACAAAGAACCAGGTGTCCGTGGGTGAAGAGTTGGGGTGGGGAGTGGCCCATGCACCATCGTATGCGCTTCGTGATAAAGAAACGATTTCCAGGCAGACAGCCAAAGTCGTTTTTCGCCTGGCCTTGTCTTATTCATCTTATTTTTAGTTGATATGTAATGGGGTAACAAACATTAAATTTAGCTGCTACAAATTCTGAAAAGTCAATGCATATTGGTCAATGCTGGGATTATATAGTTTTATTGAAAATATCCCATTTATCTGTAGGAATAATCTCTATCTCTATCTCACACACATACATTAAATGACAAGCAGAAACAAGCAAAGGATACCTGATTTCAGAAATTTTAAAATCTATAATGTAAAGATAGGAAAGTAATAAGAGTAAAAAATAAGCATTCCCAGTGTTCTTGAAATGTGCAGTGATCATCATCATTTTGTGCAAAATGAAATGACACTGTTGTAGCAGTTTTGCTAAGTGCGGATTTTATCTAACTCCAAATTGTACAAATTGTGCAGTGATCAAGTTTTCTTATTTTATACCCTGAACCAATCTCTGAAAAGTCAACAATGAAGAAAAACTTTCTGTTATTTTAGAATTTTAATGCTGTGAATGCATAAACAATATATAACTTTATCATAACAATACTACTGACATTCTTTTTAAAGATATATATATTTTTTTTAAATGAATATGAGAATCCTAATGAAAAATCATATGCTTTGAGAGTTTCCAGTCTGACGAAATTCTGATAAGATGTCTCATTGAAGGCAGTTCACTCCACCTTGGACAACAGGAGTCGGCCTGTGCTATTTTTAGAAGCACTTCCTGCTTGTCTAGACAGCAGACCTTGGGGTCAACCTCAGCATCTCAAGTTTGCAGCGCTTTTAGGCAATGCTCATCAGTCAGCGTCAGCTTGGGAACGAAGCTGGTCACACCTATTTTGGCGTCTCCTAAATCAAGTATATATAAAGATCAACTGAATCTTCTAAATGCTAACAACACTATATTCTATTTTTCCTCCCTATCTTCTCAATTACTAACCAGTACTAAAATCCACTAACTAATGCTAATACTTAAGAAGAAACAGATGAACTGAAAGAATGGACTGTTCACCTTGTTTCTACATAGAAAAAAAGGGTAGGTTGTCTTTTATATATATATTGTTTGACATTGTGACTTCCTTTGAAGCCCAAGTCATCACACCTAAGTTTTCCAATGATTTGTTTTCTTTTGTCCTTCCAAAATGTTACAGACTTCACAAGAAATAAAAATATAAACAAACCAAAATACATGTATAATATCAGATTTTTCTTGGCCCCAAAAACATGTTGACAGAATATCTGATATTTAATCAATATATACCAAATCTAGAGATTTTGAACAATTTGATCGTGATTAGTATTTTGGGGTAATTCTGTAAATTCTTTTCATAAAGATTGTAAGGTTGTTATAATGACAGATATTAACAGATTTAAAATGCAACAAAAGAAGTACTTACACAGATTCAATTTATTCATACATATTTACAATGCGGGCACTCAACGCCACGTGTGTCTTCTCTATTTCCTAAAACCAATATAGCTGCTCATTCACCAGAACATAAAACAGTTCCCCCTTACTGTAAGTCGATAAGTGCTCTCCTGCCTAAGGGGAATAACTCAAGATACTTATTTAACAAAGATGTTCACTTTTTCTTATTTAAACCAGACATATCAATACAGAAAGTTATTCATAATTAGATTCAACCAAATAAAATGTTCAAAGGTGTAATAAATAGAAACATAATGAATAAGATATGTTTCTTTTTTTATACCACATCAGTAAATATACATGCAGAATTGATAAAATTTCTAACAAATAATATATAATGAATAAGATATGTTTCATTTTTTTTACTACTTGAATCTTATTTTTAATACTTATGACAGTGAATTAACATTTATCAAAGAATAAGGGTATGTGTAATTCTCAGATGTAATAAGTGGTAAACTAGCTGATAAAGCCTGATGTTTAAATGAAATGCTTAATAGCAGTCACAACTATCATTTATCAGGAGTAGTGCACCCAATGCAGACTAAAGTCATTTTCTTTGCTGCTCACAAAAGCTGTTATAATTGCAAGCAGTTATAAAATGTATGGCATTTCAAAACACTTACACAAAGTAGACTATTGCTGACTGACTGTATTATTAGAACACTTCAATCAAATCAAAACAGAATACATTTATTGCTCATCTTCATGGCTTTAAATAATCTAGTTGATAAGTCCTACATTTGAAAAACAAGCCTTACTTCAGTCATGTTTAAACAATGTTTATGATTCAAAGAGTTTTTTGGATGATTGAACTCCTTGTTGTTTACACAATGTTTTGGCCGATCCATTCTACGGCCTTCTTCAGGTGTACTATCCAAATGTAATGATGGTAAACAGAACATTTTTTCCAATAGCAGCAACACTTATAACGTAGGATTCAGGTGTTTATCTTTCTCTTCCTTGTTAGGCCAGGATTTCTATACCTTGTCCTTGTTGAGAAGCCACATCAAGTTGAATTCTGCACTTGTCTGACTTATACACTCAGTCGACATGCTGATGTATGCCGCTTCTTTGATTTTTCTCAGTTTCCAACAGTGTTCCCTGTCTATAATATGGACTTCTTCCCAGAGAGAATAGCGTTCGCCTTTCTCTTTCCAGATTTTTCTATTTTGCCTTTGGTTATGGCTTTTTTATATTCCTCGAGTCAGACTTCAAGAGGGCATCTACACAAGTCTGACCAATAACTGTATTTATAATATTACCTGTAAATGTGGGAAGAATTATATAGGGGAAACAAGCCGCCCATCCAAGGAGCATAAAAAAGCCATAACGAAAGGCGAAATAGAAAAGTCTGGAATGGCGGACCACATCTGGAGAGAGAAAGGTGAATGCTATCCATATTAAAGACAGGGAACACCATTGGAAATTGAGAAAAATCAAAGATGTGGCATACATCAGCATGTCAGTTGAGTGTATAAGTCAGACAAGTGTGGATTTCAACTCGATGTGGCTTCTGCTACTCAACAAGAACAGTGGTATAGAAATCCTGGCCTAACAAGGAAAGGAAATATAAACACTTAAATCTTACGTGATAAGCGTTACTGCTATTGAAAAAAATGTTCTGTTTACCATCATTACATTTGGATAGTACACCTGAAGAAGGCCATAGAATGGATCAACCAAAACGTTGTGTTAACAACATAAACGAGTTCAATCATCCAAAAAGCTTTTTGAATGTTAATGACCCTTCTCAAAACTATAGTCAGAATGTTTATGATTGTTTTTTCATTAATATGTGATGGATTTACTTTAGGTTAAGATAGTTCTTATTGCTTATCTGAGAATAATTGTTCAAAAATGAGAAAATGAAAGTTTTATAATGCTTATCTTAAAATACAGTTAGTCAATGTAGCATCGCAGGGTAGGGAGCTGAGCTGTAGACAATATGGCAGGAAGGGATTATTGTATTTTCCCCCTTTCACTTGATTAGAAAATATCCAAAATCAAATAGAAAACTTTATTAAGAGTAGAAAAATTAATATCCTTAGTCGGGAAATCTATTTTTATTATGTGCCAGTGAAGTAAGGTTAAAGTTAAATTAAAGTCACCGCTGCCCTAGTAGTTTTTTCAATTTGTGTGCATGTACACAAACTCACCTAAACAGATGTTGACAAGACTTTGCAGTTGACCGTATTGGGTGAATGTATAAAAGTGATCAAATTTTTCAATTTTTTGTTTCATGGGGCAAGTGACTATATATGACAACCTGAGGACCCGTCAGCCAAATGCAAATATTATAGCCACAAAGACAATATAATCCGCACCAATGTGGTCTGCAAGCTTTGCAAAGTACACTTGTGCTTGAACAAAGACAGAAACTGTTTTGAGGCATAGCACACCCCATTAAATTAGCCTGTTTTTGGCCCGCACAATAAGATGGTGTTATTTTTTTTGTCAATATCAATTTTTTGTATCTATTCTATATATTTTTTTTTTATTCTTTAATTCTATGTTTTATTTAACTTTCTACTTTAATTTTTAAATTTTTAATATTTTCCATTTTTGGTCACTTTTTGCGCAAGGCACCAGATATGATCATTTCATCAGAGGGGGTTTTGCCCCCATAAACAATAAATTTCAGAAAACTTGCAACTGAAAATATCTGGTAATACGGTCTAGTTTAACATACAAAAAGGTTGTTTTGATATCTAAAATATTTTTAGGAGTGCCCTATAAAGGGTTAAGATAATTTTATTTAGAAGGTTATTTTATCTGTCCAAGAGCAGGCAGTATGTAAGTATAATATAGAAAGAAGATGAACAAAGGCATTTAAACAAAGCTTAATCTCACATCTCATTAAGGTGACCAGCAATTTATATTATGTTTTTTGTTCTACTTAAACTGTGTATACACACACATAGATCCAAATATTCATATAACTGGATATCAATAAAAAAAATAAAAAAAACATCAACCTCATTCTATTATTTCAAAAACTGCTCTTCATTATAGCACAAAAATGTCACTAAATGTTGCATTTAGTTTAACTCGGACAGAAATACTTGTTGAATTTTCTTTTACTATTTAACAGCTAAAATTGTGAAAAAAATTCTGATCAAATGGAAATAAATGTTTTTGAAAACATAATGATGTATTTCTCTGAATATAATATGCACTTTCTCATTAAATATTAAGATATGTGTATATGTGCGTAAGTTACACAGTGGTATCACTTATTAAACAGTGGTGTTCAATATACATATTTGTGTAACAAAATATTATAATTGACAGTTACCTGGTATCTATGTCATACTTTTATATAATTGTTTTGTCAAAGTTGTGTACTTAACTCTTAAATTCATGGACCTCTTATAACTGCTTGTAATTGACAGTGGACTTCTTCAATGAATAGAATTAAAAATAATTTTTTAATTCGCCTAATGGTCTAAGGGAGATGTTTCAATCAGGAGTTATTTCCCTTGATAATGATGTTCAATTTTAAAAAAAATAAATTTAAGAGTTAAATAGCCTATCCTGCATATTTATTCTCTACAATATTAAACTATTCTCAGCATTTGAAAGCAAAGTTACAGTGCAAAATTAAACTTGTTATGATCAAGAGTATATTATATTATATATCAGGAAAGTATTGTTATTGTGACTTTAAAATATAATAGGTTAGAAATCTGTTAGACATTTTATCTATTCTGCATATACATTTACTGAGGTGGTTTAATATTTTTATAATACTATTTTAGTATCAGCTAAACTATAGATACAAAGGCATTTAACCAATCTTCTTTAGCAGTTGAAAATATAGATATGGAAATTAAAATTAATGTAAACATGCTGCATGTGAGTGAAGAAGCAGGTTTCTAATGTAGTAAACTATATGCTGCTTGGATAGTGTGTTCAAATACTATTTTCATTCAAAGCAAAAGTGTAGAAATCTATATTTTAGAAATTCTTGTCCCCATTTGTTGTGCAATACTCTAAAAACTTTCCATGATCATAACATTTCTGTTGGAGACACTTGTCCCTAGATTCCACAGTCATGGAATTCATACCAAACCCATAAACAATCAGAATTATGAAGGAAATATGAATTTTAAGATATTTTTGTATAATTTATGATAGGAGATTTTAGTTCTTTAAGAATTACCAAGAACAGATTCTGTTCAAAACCTGTGATGTTATTTACACAATTTTTCTCCCTAAAAGGGGGAAGAAATGTTTCCCCTCACTTTTCACTCCAACTTTCAATAAAAAAAGTATCATCAGAATATGAGGCCAGGTAAAAAAAAAAAAACAACTAGAAAATAATGTTTTATAGACTATCAAATGGCTGCACCATACAGGTTGCAAATTTGTGTACAAGGGTAATTTGACCCTAGGATAAACATAGGATAGGTGATGCTGACCTCTAAAAGGTCAATTTTGGCATTTTCAAATCTAAGCGAACCTCTGTTATATTTCAAGTTTTTTTGTTTGTGTGCAGGCCTGATGCACATGAGTGCCCCACCCACCAATTTTTTAAAATCTGTACAAAATATAATTTTCTTTCCTGTGTTTTTTTATGTGTGTGTACAGGCCCAACAGAGGGGATACAGGCAAAAATTAATTAAGGCCCCCCACCCTAATTAATTTTTGCCTGTATCCCCCCCTGCATTTGAGCATTTAAAAAAGATATAATTTGCTTTCCTGTGTTATGTTTGAATTTTGTGTGTGTGTGCAGGCTAGGAGGGGGGAATGAGTATAATCACCCCCCCCTTAATTAATTTTATGAAATCTCCATAAAATATAATTTGCTTTCCTGTGTTGTTACATTTGATGTTTTTTTTCCAGGTACCCCAGCTAGTATATATGTATGTATAACAAGCGGACTTTTGCACTTATCACACAATTCCAGATGGCTCCCAGCTTCTTCCCACTCAGAACAATCTGGTAATATGATGGAAGCCATCTTTAATGATTTCACCCAAAATGAACCTCTTATTGAAGGTCAAATGTTACAAGGAAATATTAACTGGACATAGACCCATTTTCAATTTAACAAATCCTCTCAACTGAAATGGCTCTTTCTCTCTCTCTTTACCTTTCTGTCATCCTTTCTCTCTTTCCTCCTGTCTTTCTATGTATTTCTTTTTGTCTCTGCTGTTCCTTCCCTTCATCTCTATTTCTTTGCACCATTCTCTTTCCTTTTTTCTTTCTCTCTTTCTTGATGTATATCAGTTATGTTTGATCATATTCACATACATACAAACATGAAAAATGACTTTTTTTTTAGAATTAACCCTTTATGGGGGCAAGTGACTATATATGATAACTTGAGGACCTGTCAGCCACATGCAAATATTGTAGCCACAAAGACAACATAATCCGCACCAATGTGGGGTCTGCAAGCTTAGCAAAGTACACTTGTACTTGAACAAAGACAGAAACTGTTTTGAGGCATACCACACCCCATTAAATTACACAATAAAATTTTAAAATCAACCTAGAGGTGTTATTTTTTTTTGTCAATATCAATTTTTTGTATCTATTTATTTTATTGAATGTTATTCTTTAGTTCTATGTTTTATTTAACTTTCTACTTCTCAATTATGGGGGCAAATCCCATAAACAAAAAAATTTCAGAAAACTTGCAACTGAGAATATCTTGTAATTAGGTCTAGTTTAACATATAAAAAAGGTTGTTTTGATATCTCAAATATTTTTAGGGGTGCCCTATAAAGGGTTAAGGGTTAAAGGTTAAAGATGTCATACAATTATTATACAAGGTAATTAGAATCACTAGTTTGATTATAAATAATTAGCCAGTAAGATATAGACAAATAGAAGACTGAATATTTCCCAAGATAAATTCTTCATTGGATTTCTACTGTAGATATTATACACTTGTGTTAACTATTTGATATATGCTCATCATCATCTGTTCAAAAATAAATCCACTGCTGTACAAAGGCCTTTCCCATCTCCTTGCATGATAACCTAAATTGTGCTAACCTCTGCCACGTCCTACTGGCAAACTTTTCTATCTCATCCCTCCATCTTGTGTCTGGTCTTTTCCTACTGCGTTTACTGTCCCATGGGCACCAATCGGTTAGTCTTTTCTCCCATCTATTATCATCTCTTCTTGCTAGGTGACCAGCTCATCTCCATTTTTGCTGCTTTAATATTTATATAATATCCTTCACTCTAGTCCTCCCTCTGATTCATGTTGATCTTTTTCTATCTCTTAAAGATATACCTAGCATTGCTCTTTCCATGGCTCGCTGTGCTATTTTAAGTTGGTTTTCAGCTCATTTTGTTAATTTCCATGTTTTCCATCCATAAGTCATCGCCGGTATTATGCAACCGTTGTATACTTTACGCTTTAAGACCAAATTTCAGGAAAAATAAAAAATATATCAAAATCTGCTTTTAAACCAATTTAAAGTCTTACTGACAATTCAAAGCACAAATTATGGCTATTAAGAATTAAATTCCAAAATAATTTTATCCAGTATCTATGAGCCAAATTTCCTGATTTGCAAACACTATACTCAACAACTTCCTACTTTACTGATATTTCCATAATTTATTAACCTCTGCTACCCACAACAGACCAGTTTGAACACTGTTGCTGGGTTTAGGTTATTCATGTGTTCTGACATTTATATGTATCTCTGTATCTGGACTTCACCCAGCCCTAACCATTCATAGTAGAAACTTAAAATTTTGCACACACTCCCCTCAATGAGTAGGGAAATTTTTTTTTTTAAATTCCCCACCACAATCGGTTTTTAGTGGAGGTTCAATTTTCAATGTAAGTTTATCCTAAATTGAACCCTTAGTTTGTGTCCAGGCACATTCACGCTTGATTTTTTTTTTAAATCATGAATTTATGGTCCAAACCTTACTGGCAGCATTTTCATCAAGGTAACTTAATTTTACCACCACCACCACCACTGCTTAATTTACGAGATAAAAAGAAGCATATATCGGTGGTGGTGATTCATAATTTCCCTTGGAATGCTAGTTGACTTTAAAAATGTTAAATAGAATAGCAAAATAAAACATAAGTAAAAACACTGTCAGTAAATAAAAGACCATTAATAAATCATAAATGTTGAACAAAAAATCTAGTTTATAATTTTCTAAAAGTAAATAAAAAGTAAGTTTCAAGAGCAGATGTTGACAGTCTTCTCATAAAGTTAACATTTTGTAGACTTTACTGAAAAAGTTACAAGCTGCTCTTTATTGAGAAGAACAAATACAAGTGTGATAAAATACCAAAGTGAGAACAGATGGAAGAAAACAAAGAGTTGATAAATAAAAAAAAAATGTGGAAGTTAATCAGCTAGTTCATCATGTATTCGAAAAGTTCTTCAACATATAGGATAGGTGATATAGTAACAGGTTGTTAGGGTGCACACAAATCATCAAAATAATAATTGATATATAATTATGGTAATGATAATAATCATAATAGTAAAAAGTAGGAGAAACAGCTGATTAAACTACCGTGTATACCGGTATATGAGACAATCATTTAATTTTGTTTTTTAAATTATGCAAATATTACACTGTGTCTAATGCGCTGGTATTATAACTAGTGGGGCCATCTACCAAAGCTCAATAAGGACAGTTATGGAGATTGGATGAGTTGCAGTGATTGGTAGTCCTCCCAAAATCCTTGTAAACCATTTATCTTATAGTCCAGCGTATACAGTAAGTAGACAATGCAAATTTTGAATGTATCAAAAAGATTGAGCATAAGGAGTTTTTCTTTTGTTTGAAACAAGTGCAGGTCATAAAGTAATCAGCCAATTAAATATAAATGAATTGGTAAATAAATACAGTCACCCATTCAAGAAATCTACCTTTGTACAGTTTGTGCACTCAATTTGAAGTTATTGTTTTTAAATTTAGTTATTTTTTTAATTTAATTTATGCTAGTTATTTCTGGGGTATTTGTGTTGTACGTGTTTCACAGAAAGGAAATAAATATTGTGGTATTAAAAAATTACGCTTAATCCTTTCAACCACTAGCCCCTGCACATTCAGTGGGGAAAAGCTCAAATTAATTTTTTTTTAAAGTTACGTTTTTTTGTCTAATTCATTTCATTTTTACAGTAGGTTTGCCAAGTCAAATATATTTTTTAGTGGGAGGAGGAAGTTGTCATCAAATGGGCTTAATTTTATTAACGTATAAATGTTTTTTCTACCTAAATTTGAATATAGCACGACCCCTTCCCCCTATTTTGGCTTAGATTTGGGTACAACATTTTTCGTGTTATATACAACATTTTTCGTGTTATATACAAAGAAATACGGTACTATCAGTTTTTACTTATCTAAAAATCAAAAAATTATTAGTACTATTAATATGAACATATGTGTTATGTCCAATCAGGATGACGTGGTAATGAACGCAATCTACATCATCACACGTGTTCCAAAATGTCTTTTTAAAGAAAGGTTGTATGACAAAGAATGTTCTTTTTTCCACTTTCCGGAGTCAAAATCAAAGGGGAATTCATTTTTTCACTTTTAGGGGTCAAAATCAAAAGGGAATTCCTTTTTTCCACTTTTAAGGGTCAATTTTGATGGAATTCTTGAATTCTTCTTTCCACTTTTAGGGGTCAAAATAGAGGGGTAATTCTTTTTCCCCCACTTCTAGAGGTCAAAATCGAGGAGGGATTCTTTTTCCCCCACTTCTAGAGGTCAAAATAGAGGGGTAATTCTTTTTCCCCCACTTCTGGATGTCAAAATTGAGGGGGGATTCTTTTTTCCACTTTTAAGGGTCAAAATGGAGGGGAATTCCTTTTTTCCACTTTTAGGGCTCATACATCTTTTCACTTTTAGGGCTCAAAATGGAGTGGGAATTGCTTTTTTGCCTTTAAGGATAAAAATCGAAAGGGAATTCCTTTTGTCCTCTTTTATGGGTCAAAATAGAGGGGGAATTTTCCCCCTTTTAGTGATCAAAATCAAGCGGGATTCTGTTTTCCACTTTTATGGGTCAAAATTGAAGTGGAGTTCCCTTTTTCCACTTTTAGGGGTCAAAATGAAGGGGATTCTAATTTCCCACTTTCAGTGGTCAAAATGGAAGGGGAATATATCTTTCCATTTTTGAGGGTCAAAATCAAGGGGTAATTCTTTTTTCCACTTCGGGGGTCACATTCGAGGGATAACTTTGTTTTTTCCCTTTTATGATATGTCTATAAAATATTGTTTTCTTGTGTTTTTATATTTTAAGTTTTTTTTTAATCCTGCTAGCGAAATGCGAAAGGCACTATTTTTATGTGTGACTCTGTATGTATGTATGTATGTATGTATGTATGTATGTATGTATGTATGTATGCAGTGAGTATCACAACCACACTAAAAGTCTCCTGGGTATGATTTTTTGCATTGAATACTGACTTAATCCTGGGATAAAACATAGGCTATTTTGTTTTTTTGGAAATTACAACACTATCCTGTTTTTAGTGGGGGATCCAATTCACAATGCAAGTATTATGCTAAACTGAACACATATTTTATGTCCAGTAGGTAAATGACGAAGTGTGACGTAAATAAGCGTCTGTAAATCTTTCAAAGTATTGGTAGAGAATAGAAAATGTTCTACAGGAGAGAGAAATAGAAGGTTTACACAGTGTAAATGTTTTTTATTACGAAGGCAGACAACACATGTTTTTAAATACAGTGTAGACTTTTTAAATGAATCTTTTTACTATTGTTTTCAATTAGATTCCAAGTTAAGAGATAATTAAAAACAGGTTGTATGAGAGAGTGAGAATGTTTATATATATGAGAGAGTGAGAATGTTTATATATATATGACAGAGAGTGAGAATGTTTATATATATATGACAGAGAGAGAATATTTATATGTGCGGTGAGATGTCCTGCCAGGCTGCGCAAGGAAGCAAATACCACGAGTTACCTCCCTTGCCACAAACCCCTAAAACGGAAGTGAGTCCCCAACCCATAAAGCGTCCCCTGCCACAAATCCCTAAAACGGAAGTGAGTCCCCAGTCATGCGCGAGGCCGACCGGGGGAAAATAAAGAAGACGTTCGGAAGCAAGAACAGTACAGTTCTCTCGCTGACGGCGATCAGTCAACATCACATTCGCCTTTGTCCTTTGTTCCTTTTGCTTCATCCTTTTCCCTTTCAGTGAGACTCCCACGAGCTGGGAGACACTACATGCGGTAGAGAAAAAAAGAATCTCCCTAACAATCAAAAGCGAGTAAAACTTTCTCTTTTAGGGGTCTAAAGTGAGGGCAATCATTTCCACCCCATTTAGGGATTAAAAAAGGACTTTTTTTTTTTGCCGTTTAGGGATCAGAATCGGGGAGGGTGGAATTTTTTTCCCTTTTAGATGTCAAAATCGGGTGGGGGAATTTTTTTTCCACGGGAGCATAAATTGTTTTTCCCCACGTTTTAGGTGTCAAAATCGAGGGAACTTTTCCCATTTTTTTTAGGTCAAAATCGGTAGGGGGACTCTTTTAAAAAAAAACATTTTTTATGTTCTAGGGGTCAAAATCGGAGCAACTATACAACTCTCTCATATATATAAACATTCTCACTCTCTCTAATACAACCTGTTTTTAATTACAATAGAGTTGGGGGGAATTCTTTTCGCTTTTAGTGGTCAAATTCGGAGCGCGAAATTTTTCTTACCCATTTAGGGGTCAAAATTTGTGTGGAAGTTTTTTTTCTTTTAGCAGTCAAAATCGAGGGGAATTTTCTGTTTTTCCCTTTTAGAATCCTCTATAAAATGTTTTCCTGTGTTTTTATATTTGAAGTTATTTTTCCCAGGGCAACGCCGGGTAACCCTGCTAGTAACTACATATAATAAAATGCTATTAATAATTTGTCGTAGTGATTTTGCTAAAGTTAAAAGGTGTCAAATTCCCGTTTGCGTTCCACGTGTTCAGTTTCAAAGTGGTAAGCAGTTATCATAGTTATGTCATTTCAATTTTCCGCTTATTCCTCATTTTTTCATGGCAGAACATAACTCTCAAAACAATGAGTAAACGGAGTAGTGGATAAAAAAAGTGTAGAAATGTGATTATTTTGCATTAACTAGAAATAATAAATTAAAAAAATATGAGCGTGGTGTGGTGATTCTAAATCAAAAATCGCGCGTGACTATGACATGGCTGAGACGAACAATTTTAGGAACATTTTAATGATATAACTAGAAAGATTACTTTCCATTTGGATCGATGGTTACAATCAGCAGCGAATCCCTATCAGTACTGACATTATCAAAGCGAAAGCTGTAACTAAGTCTCTTAATCTCTTCATTGAAAGAAAGGGATAGAGAAAAGATGGAAAATGAAGAATTCTCTGCTAACTCAGAATGGTTTAATCGCTTTAAAAAGAGAATCGGCTTGCATAATGTACGAATAGCAGGCGAAGCTGCTAGTGTTAGATGAAGGAGGCAGCCACAAAATATCCTAAAGAAAATTGTAGACGAAGTTGAATATAGCGACAAGCAAAGTTTCAACGTCGACGAGACGAGTTTATTCTAGAAAAGAATGCCTTCTAAGACTTTTTTTTTAGCAAGCCGAGAAAAATCACAGTCTGATTATAAGGTCTCTAAAGATCGTCAAATGGTGATTTTAAGCTAAAACCTATGCTCGTGTATCGTACAATGGAACTTAAAGGCTTGAATCAAAATAATACCGTAATTTGGCGGTCGTATCGAATAAATGGGTTACGAAAGCTTTTTTTTACGGATTAATTCACAAAATGTTTTTGTGCAGCAGCAGTCGAAGATTATTGGGGAAAAAAAAGAAATATCTTAACTTTAACTAAGGTAGTGTTAATTCTGGACAACGTGCCTGGTCATCCTACTTTCAGTGACTTGAGAGTAAAAGTGTAAAAATGATTGTCTTCCCTTCCGGAATTTTCGGTTTCTTTTACAGTCTATTGATCAGGGCGAAATCGCTACATTTAAAACAGGCAATCGAAGTGTCAAATAGAGAGAACTCAATGTTTTTAAAACAGCTATTTCGGTGGAAGATTTGTACACATTCATTACATGCGGGGGGGTGACTTGGTAGGTCTGGATACGTTCCCAGACAGTTCTCCTGTTGTTTTCAATGACTCCAAGCCATGAATCACGAATGTTTTCGATTGCATCCCAATATTATATTTTTCCCTAAATTTTGTAAGAGAAAGAGAAATTTTTCGAATAGTCGAAACTTTGAAACAAGAAAGGTGTTGAAGCTAACTCAGACATGGAACGTAGCAGCCAAATTTGCCGCAATGTGGAAGCAGCTCTGCGCTCGTATCGCGAGATGTACGCGAAAACTTACCAAACTATCCTTAGTAAAAAAAAAATTTTTTAAATGCTGCTTTCATTTCAATATTTCAATGAACTTATAATCCTGAATCTTTTAAAAATTATCCTTTGCTATTATTAGAAAAAAATTTTAAAATTTGAATTTCAGGATTAATTACATTATTTTCGATAGTTTTTATAATTCGATTAGCGCTGCACTCTTTGAAGACGCATTAACAGCGTTAACTGGAGGGGGGTCCTATAACTATAAAGAATGCCAGTCAACAAAATACGGTAATGAACATAAGCGTTTATATATTATTTTTTATTGATGATAAACGTATCAATTATTTCATCTGAGTAGCTTGTTAAACAAGACACGTTCAGTTTTAAGATCTTGAAAACAATATTTCAAGGCGTCAATTGTTTCAATGGCATCTGTGAGCAGTTGAAAGAGCTACAAAAAGAAAAGTTACTCATCCCAAACACAACTCTGAAACTGCTACGACTGCATCACCGGAGCGATCATTTTCACTGACACATAGGATTAAAGAGTCTCAGGAAAAGTGCCCTTCACGAATTTATCAAGGGGGAGAAAGTGCCCATCGAAACATAATTTAATTAATGAATATTTGTGTTTTTAAAAAAAACGCTCCCTTACTTTTTTTGCAAGCGGGAATGGCGTTCCCTCACTATATATATCGGGGAGGAGTGGGACACTTTTTAGTCTTTCTTCAGCTCTAGTTACCAAGTATTCAATTGGATGCAATACAGAAGGCTAACCATTGTAGGTGAATATCTGTCCCAACTGAGAGGTGTTATTGAAAATTATTTCTGAGATAATACCTTTTTGGTATCATTATTTTCTGGCCCAGACCGGGGGGGGGCTACTTTGTGGTTTGGAACAACAGACACAATAGGGCTACTCATTACTGAAATTTTATTTAAGAAAAGGCAATAACAGGGAAAATCAAAAACCTATTATTAATCTCTTCATGAACAAGAAAAAAACCGCAACTCAGAGCCAGCATATACAACATTATGAATGGAACTTGAAGAACACGGTTCACCACAGTCTACAGGTATTGTAACTCAATATCACTTAACAATTAGAAATAAATGCTTAAATCAATATATGATATATACTGATTAGAGGTACATTGTGTCCCATCAACTTCCAAGAAGGAAGTTCACGCAAAATGTATGTCATAATAAACCTATGTCGCCATCTTGTTTGAGACAATACAAGTCTCCATCTTCTCATCAAAATAAAACTAACTAAATAAGTTACATCCATAATACAACCCTTATCTATCCACATGAATGTTGAAAGTGAAGGTTTTACTTACTATGCAATAATTAGGTGTTCGTTTAATCTCTGTAAATCAGAACACTGCTTGGCTTCCATGCATTGACCTACCTTTGGGGGTTTCCCCAACATGTCATGTGATCAGTGAATTGAGATTCTCCTTTAGGTAAACTTGCCAAAAATGGCAATGGCCCACACCTCCCCGGTCTCCCCTACTACTAATTCCCTATTTGAACAATTTGCTGATGAGAAGAATTAGCCAGTATATGTCCAAATACTCATCCCATATGGCCTCAAAACGTCTCTGAAATTGGTTAAATCTCGAAAATGTTCTCTCTTGGCTTAAAGCCCCCCACCCTTAATTCGAGAGCAGGCAGCCCTGCATTCCCTCAGTTCTTTATTTTAGCACTACATTATTGGTGTTAGTGCAGAATGTTAACCTAACATAAGGCAAAAACATACCAAGAAAAATGTCAATTTCCAGCAAATTAAACTTGGTTTGTTAGTTTTATTTTGTCTGATTCATATTAACCCTTTATAGGGCACCCCTAAAAATATTTGAGATATCAAAACAACCTTTTTGTATGTTAAACTAGGTCTAATTACAAGATGTTTTCTGAAATATTTTTGTTTATGGGGGCAAAATCCCCTCTGATGAAATGATCATATATGGTGCCTTGTGCAAAAAGTGACCAAAAATGGAAAATATTAAAAAAATTAAAGTAGTAAGTTAAATAAAACACAGAATTAAAGAATAGCATTCAATATAATGAATAAATACCAAAAAATTGATATTGACAAAAAAAAATAACACCTCCGGGTTGATTTTAAAATTTTATTATGCGGGCCAAAATAAAGGTGTAAAACTTGTTGATTGCCGCTTTAGTAGAGGTAGTAAGGCGCTATCTTTGGACCCAATTTAAGTGATCATATATAGTCACTTTCCCCATAAAGGGTTAATATAGCAGATATTTAAAAAGATATACAAAAGTAATAAAGAAACAGATGGAACATTTTATTTGTTTATTTCAAAACATTTTTTATCTTTGTGTTCAAAATTCCTTTGTTTGAACTTTTACTTTTAATTGGTTAAAATTTATGACTAGTGTGTATTTTTTTGTTCATCAATGAAGATGTGAGACTGGTTCAATTGGGTTTTATTTTAACAGTTTTAATGGGAGCAAGATTAAACTCTTAATTCTAAGCCCTTAAAATGTCTGAACAAAAAGTTACAACAAACAAAATTTGTACTTTAATAAAACATCTCAATAAATGATGGTTTCAAAGTTTTTAATGTAAGCAAACTTACTCAGAGAAAATAGTGCCTATAGATTTAATATCTATTTATTCAATGTATAAATACATTTCAAACAGCATATCATATTACTCTGTACCTTCAGATGGGCAAGTGAACTTTCTTTGACCTCTTTATACAAACCACTTGATATTCTCTAGGGAGATTCATATAGGCAAGGCCAACCAAGGATTCAAAAGCCAGGCCAGTCAAGACTAGAGCAGATCTGTCAATTTCTATTACCAATCACTTTCATTGTTTAGAGACATAATATGTTACATCACATTCATAACTAGTTTTATCTAAAACCCTCTGTTCCTAACTTATTTTTCGGATTAGTATCTTTCTGTATTGTAGCTTTTTAAATTCATTGCTTCACTCAGAAAAAGAAAGAATATGCATGTAACATAGTTATGTTACAGAATTAACTGCCCTGCCTAGTAATTATAGTATTTATTCACCTCCCCACTAGGTCAGTATGTGTGAGCAAGGATAAAAATTACCCAGTCCTGGGACCAGTGTCACAAAGGTGTCAAGTTACTGCCTAAACCTCCCCATATAGTGCAATGGATAAGTGCTGCTCAGGAGTTGGAATCCCCAGGACCAGGCTCACCTCACTTATGCCACACCCAGCTCATAGATGAGACATGATTGATCCCAGCTCAAAGGCTGGCTAGGCAGAAAAAGATCCCTGCTTGGTAATCATGGATACTAATAAATGCCACAAAATATTGAAGATATGATTTGAAAAATACTATTTTTGATAACTGCATCATCATCTTACAGAGTAGGACTACTAGATGAAAACTTGAGCTGAAGAAACCTAAAAAAGACAAGTAAAAAAACCCACTTCTTTCAACTGTTGATTACACCTCATTTCAAAACTTCAAGCAATTCAATCTTCTGTTCCACTTGATAGAGCTGTATTTTCAGAGAATTTAGCTCTCTTGTCTGGTAGACTCTCTGTGGTCCACTTTTTATGACAAGATTTATGCCATAGTGCAAGCTCAGGAGTTACATCATAGTACTGAATGGACAAATGGTTTTGTAAATCTGAAGAATTGCTTTCACAAAGATGATAATGTAAAAGATGATGAATGATTGCTTTGAAGGCAATAGTAAAATAGAACAAACCTCAGTATTGTAAACATCTCTATGACTTGTCCTCTGTGTTGTTTGATGACTGTTTTTCACTTTGATTGTAATGTAATGTTATCACCTTCTTAGAGGTTGGCGACAAATGTTCAACGACAGTTTGTTGGGTTTGTCACTCCTTGTTGTGGACGGTGTCGGGTGCATGATGTGTCCGGACTTCAAGAAGATGGAAAAGAACTTTGGCTATCTTGAATTCACCCATACTCATTTATTAAACAGATTTCTATTTTTAGGTATTTTCTGTCAATGTTTTGACTCGTACTTCCCTTTCTCCTGAGTTACCCATTGATGCTTTCAAAAGTACCACTGTTGTTTACCAAAAGTGTCAAGTCGATTGTTCTAGTTAGTGTCAATCTGTATATTTTGAACTTCAGATATTTTCTTTTCTTTATCTATCTACCTATCTTCATTTATGCATCCCTTTGCTATGATACAGTAATAATTGATTGGATAAGGCCAATTTTTATTCAAGGCTGCAATTTTACTGCAATCAGTGAGAACTGAGTCTACTCTCAATGTTTCAAAGACCAAATGCTAACAACTGTTCACTTTGATTATGATACTGAATCTAGGGTTGCCATATCTGAACATTCAAAAAAGAGGATGTTCCCGGTCACCCATGGTTATCAACACGCTTAAATAATATAGTGACAGTGGCTAGATTATGGTTGAAAATTGCTAAAATGCCTTAAATGCAGGGCAAGAAAAACAAATGCTACAGTGTAAAAAAGCCATAAAAATGGTATACTTTCAACATTTCATTTATGGCTGTAATAGCAATATGAAAAATATTAATGCACGTAGTTGAAGAACAAGAAAAAGCTGTACCTGACACTGCATGCTAGCCCTAAAACTGCTAATTTGACAACAGCTCTCTCTCTCTCTCTCTTCTTTACAAAATACTAGTCCTAAAAAGAAGGGTATACAACCAATGCATCCTCCCAATAGTCACCTATGGAGCTGAAACATAGAACCTAACCAAAAGATTGACCCTCAAACTTTTTTTAATAAAAATTCAATAAGCTATGTACACAATTTGAAACCTTGTGTGCACACATTAATTCCCTTTGTGCGCTGGTCGCAAAATGTGTGTGCGCACAGCTTAGAGGGAACAATGAACTCAAGTAACTTTCAAAATTTGTTACTGACTAATGAATTTTGTTTAGCTAAGAAAGAGCATTATTGTTACTAGACTAAATACCCGATCTAACAGGCAGAGAAAATTGCGGTAAAAAAAAAAGAATTAATAAAATAGATAGATAGAAATCAGATAATGTTTAATTTAATTTGTTTTTAAAAGTCCAAAAGGGGGTGGGGGGCTAATGTTGAAAGACATTCCGGTTGTGTTTGTTTTAAATTTGTTCACACATTTCAAAGTTTTTAAAAATTTTAGTTTAAAGTTAAAGTTAGTATAGAATTTCAGCTAGTATATATAAATTTCTGTAAAAAATAATTAATCTTTCTTTACACTATTGAAAAAATTTGGGGAGGGGTGGTAGAAAAGAATTTGGTGGCGAGGGTAGACATTCATTATCTCTATTCCCCTCTCTCTATTGTAAAAGAAAATTCTCTCTATCATAAAAGATAAATATTCTCTATCTCTCCTATTCAAAAATTCCTATCCAAGCTTTGTTGGTGTCATTCAACGCAAAAAATTGTATTAAAAATCCCCATTATTCTGCCTTGGGGAAAATTTTTGACAGCACTTTAAAGATATTGATATTTTTATGACTTTTTCACCATTTTCAGTCAAGCAATTTTGGGGTAATGATATAGTCCAGGGGCCAGCAGGACCTACCGTGCATCCCCCACCCTGGACTCTATGAGTAGGGTACCAAAATGTACCTTAGGATGTACTCTTTCAGAAGTTCCCAAGACAAAATGGCCACCAGCAAAAAAATTCAGAATTTCATATCTCTTCTCCCAATTGACATATCTGAGTAATTTAAAAGGCTAAATCGTGGTTTTCAGATATGAAGAATTCAAAAATACACTTTATTTTGCCATAAAAGTTATTTTTAGTTTATAGGTATTCCAGCATTTTACAAGGAAATTTCAAGTATATGTGTACTTTATAGGATTCTATGGATTGTGGATCTTTCCTGATGGCGATATATACATATTGTTAAAAAGAGAATTTCATCAGCTTATCTGTTGGGCATGAAAAGTTACAGCCAAAAATCTGAAGCCTAAGTATTTAACTTTTTATAAGGAACTTTTTAACTTTATAGTCCAGTCTATAGATTGTGGATATCATTCTTGATGGAGATATATACATATATATATCATTAGAAAGAGAATTTCATCAGCTTTCTAACAACAAATATTTGTATCTGTTAGGCATGAAAAGTTACAGCCAATAATGTGAAACTAGGTATTTAGCGTTTTACAAGAAAAGTCATAAAAATATAAAAAATTTTTCCCCAAGGCAGAATATGTGATAGAGGACAATTTTCTGTGTCGAATGACACCAAAAAAGCTTTGACCCTTCTGCAACAAACCTATTATGAGAAAGTTTTTGTATTAATTTGAATTTTGTTCCATAAGTATTTTCTTTCTAAGAACTGTTAAATGACTTTCCAGAATATAATAATGATATCAACCTTGGAAAAAAAATTATGAATTCAGAGTATGCAATCAGGAAACATTTATCACAATAAGAATAAACATAAACAAAGGAAAAACAAAAGATTTTAAAATGTATTAAAAATTTGACATTATGACTTTTGATTAACAATATATCTTTTAAATATGTGTGTCTGTATGTAGATATGTATGTATGGATGAATATACCTTTGTATATATTGTAACAAAAAAGAGTCATTACAATGTCAGATTCTTCACCTGCAGTTACTGTATTTTATTTTCATAGTACAAATGTTATAACTGATTTTTCTGATTTTTAGATAAAGAGTTAAAAACTAATACTTATTTTTTAGCATTTTTTAATTCTCTCTTAGCTGATCATCATTTAACAATAATATCATGAAGCAACAAGTTAAATAGGTTTTTAGTGCATAGTTTCACAGGAATTGGCCTTCACTAATTTCCAGATCTACCCATCAGTATTTGTTCTTTCTCTCCTTTGTGGCTCACATGCTCTGTTTTTTATTAGATTGTTACATGATTTCAATGGGATCTCTTCATTATTTGATCAATATCATCTAATGCTTTCACTGGATGATGCAATGCAATCAGATAAAAATAAATAGTCCAACACTTACAAATTTATATTGAATAGAAGAATTGTTTGATTAACTCTCCAGATAACACAATATTGATCTTTTTCTATCTTTTAGCGTTATTCCATAGTGTCACACACATACATATATATATATATATGAAATCCAGGAATGGATAATTTTATATCCGACAGCATATGAGCTCGTTTCTTTATTCACATTTACAATTTAGGCCGCTCGTTTAGCAGTCGTTCACAACATCACCAGGCAAATATAGGTTCTCAACTAATAAATGTCTTTCTAATTATCATATTCTGTCGAATATAAAAATTATCCATTTGATTTCATACTGTCATTATATCCATGCCTATATATGAGTAGTTCACACCGGCGCCGGGCAAATATAGGTTCTCAACTAATAAATGTCTTTATAATTATCATATATATATATATATGTATGTAATGTCTATAAAGCTCTTCATTTCTATGAACCAACAATATAAAATAAAACAAAATCCAACTTACTTGTATATGCCTCCACCTATGTGTTCACGATGTACATCAGCTTTCAACAAATTCAAAGAAAGAATATATACCTTTTAACAAATATATCAAAAAATATATATATAATTTCTATGGCTGTTAGCAAACTACACTCAGAATCTAAATATGTTCCATCCAGGAAAACACCTATCCATAAGTGAATATAACTTGATTGATTCATCAGTCGTTCACTGAGATATAATGATTTTGGGAAGTTAAAAACGATATCATTTCAGTCCCTATTGGCTTCCTCACAGCAAATGATCATGTGCTATATATATATACAACACATGGCGTCATACTGTGAACATTTGGATCTGTATTACACATTTTTGTGACCCTGTTCCCGTGCTCATTTGTGATTTCAGGATGGACCTCAAACTTGAGCAGAGAGCAAACATCAAATTCTGTGTCAAGACCCTTGAAATGTTGTAGCAGGCCTACAGCAATGAAGCAATGAGCCGAGCGAAGTGTTTTGAATGGCAATCATGCTTCAAGAGTGGTAGAACATAACTGGAGGATGAAGCACTACCCCTGAAAATGTCGAAGAAATTGGACAAATTGTGCATCAGAATTGTCGGATCATCATCAATGAAATTGTTGATATTGTCAACGTGTCATTTGGATCAGTTCAGGCAATCCACATGTCCATTTTGAACATGCATCGCATCACTGCCAAGTTCGTGCCCGGTTTTTTCGCACATTTTTGTGCAGCACCAGCACAGTTGTTGTTCCACACCCGCCCTACTCACCAGATTTGGATCTCTGCAACTTCTTCCTCTTTCCCAAAATAAAGTTCAAACTGAAGGGTCGCCATTTTAACACTGTGGAAGAGATCCAGAGCAAGATGGTGCTTGACATATTTAAACTTAAAATACAAATAAAGCTTTTCATAGAAGTTTCAGAACTCTTTGATTGCACCTCCTATATATTAATTATAAAGACAGTTACTAATTGGGAACCCATATCAGCCCATCATCAGTGTTAGTGATTGCTAAACGGGTGGCCTAGATTGTATAAATGAATAAATGTGCGGGGATTGAATCTGTGTCCACCTTGGAAACAACTTATACGGGATCCTGCTCTCCGCGTATAGGTTGCTTCCAAGGTGGACACCGATTTGATCCCTGCACAGCGCTCGTTTCTTTATTCATTTATATGATCTAGGCCGTCCATTTAGCAATCACTAACACTGATGCCGGGTTCCCAATTAATAAATGTCTTTATAATTATCATATTCTGTCGGATATAAAATTATCCATTCCTTGATTTCATATATATCTCAAGAGGACCTATGTCCAGATCCAATGTATATAGATATTGTCCAAACGATATATATTTCATTGAGCACTTTTGACTGTACATTGTCATTTTCGAGATTGTGAAAACTGTAATGTTATTGTTTTGCACTGTTCGAATATTGTCAAAATTAAATTGGGTATGAGCCATTGGTTGGTGGAGGTGGCATCACAGGACGAATGGATGGCGATTGCATTCTTTGTTGGGAGGAGGTTTCGGTTGTTTAGTTAATACTTTTAATACATTTAATACTTAGTTTGGACAATATCTATATACATTGGATTCGGACATACGTCCTATTGCGTGTAAACAAGAAAGACTAACCAAAAAGTTGAAAAGGTATTCCTTGTCAGTCGTATTTAACTAGACATGCATTAATGAAGGATTACTGCCTAAATACACAATAGATATATATATATAAACAAGATGCAACCCAAAAGTTCCAAGAATTTGAAAAGATCAATTAATCTGTTCCTATATTAAGTTACCAATCGTTTCTTGTATCTCACTGAACATTTCACACATTTCTTGAAAACACTCCACCAGGAAATAAAGAACATCATTTTTTATAAATTTTTCTTTCTTTAAGGAAGACATTTCACACCTTAGGTTTCCTGAACTTTTGGGTAGCACCTCGTGTGTGTGTGTGTGTGTGTGTTGAGTGAAATGGAAAGATGTTCAATATGTTAAAAAGACAAAATTTCAAAATGTAAATGCAAGTATTGTAGATATGAATGATTGTATTGTGTATGTAAAATATCTCTCAAATCAAAATATTCTCCATCTTGAGAAAAGTTCTAGGTCTTCCTTAGATAAGCTAGAGCACACCTTAGTTTTTTTTCTTGCTTACCAAGAGCCCTTCACATCAGTTTCCAGATGTACAGTTGGTCACAGAAAGATATTGACTTGTCAAAATTATGATCTTAAAAAGTGATATGCACACATATATATGAATATTAATCACATAGATCAAACATTATACAGCAAAAATTTCTGATCAAAATTCAGCTTAAGAAAGAGTGGGTGAAAAAAAGAGGAATATTTTCTTTTTCACATCAGACTACTTCATATTATGCTTTTCTTTAGAAATCAATTCCTGAGATAAAAAAAAAGAAAGAAAGCAAAGATAGCAAGAGAGGATGAAAGAAAGAAAGCGAAGATAGCGAGAGAGAGAGAGAAAAAAAGCAGACTATACAGTGTTTATAACTAAGGTATACACATCATATATATATTTATAACTTTTTCATTCCCCAATGAATTATATTGCAGTTCAGACAATATTTTTTGTTTTATTTTTGAAGCAATGATTTATTTTTGTTTCGGATGTTTTTAACTTGAAAAATCAATGCCTGCTTGGGCGAAGTGTATGGAGATCCTGGGATGCCCAGTCATCAGAATCCCTCTCTCAGCCTTGTTGTTGATGTTGATGTAGTCCAGAGGAAAGCAGAGAGCGATATGTCTGGCATCAGCTTGGCTGCAGGAACTGTTGGAAGGATATCAAATTGGGTGTCAAACCGCCTTAAGGGGGCTCTACTCCTTGGTTTCGGAATCAATTTTCCTTCTAGACTGGTTAACTCCCCAAGGCTAGAGAGTCCAATCTGCCCTGCTATTTTACCCATAACTGGGAGGGGAGATGGACTCATGCCTTTCTCAAGGGTATTAGTGCAAAGTGAACATAACCAGCCCCGATTGGAGTTTGAACTCCGGTTACAGATTCCATTGTTTGCACCGTTACCGACTTCTTGCTATAATATATAAATATAACTGAGTGGTGCAACATTCTCAAACACATAAGAAATGTGGAATACAATGTTGGTCCAATCTTCCTTGTGAATGAATGATTTGAAGAATACTGGGTGTATGTGCATTTGTGTACATATGTGTGTGTATAAATGAAATCTTGATTATAAACATATGAATATACTGAGATATACATGTGTGTACATGAATATATGTTTATATTTTAAAAAATGGTTAGTCATTAAATAGAGACCATCACGTGACCAGCGTTTTTTGGCAGCATGCCGTGTTTGGGGTGATCTATAGTCTGAATTTAAAAAAAAAACAGGCGTGAATGCAGCTGAACACAAATTAAGGGACCAATTTAGCATTAACTTAAATTGCAAATTGAATCCACAACTTAGGTGGGAATTCTCAACAAAAAAAAACGTTTTTCTGGACATAATAAGAAGTAAATGTTTAAAATTTCAGCCCTCTAGCTCCATTGGTGTTGCCTGTATGCGCGATACATACATACATAAATAGCCGGACAGACAGACCAACTTAAAAACTGAAGAAACCTATGTTGATGTTGACAGTTTTGGTAGATGGTTTCTAATAATCTTCAAATATGTAAGTGTTTATATTTTATATAGAATAGTGTGCATGAGAAATCAAAGATAATTAATTTCCTATCAGTGGTGGAAATGTGTGGGTACACGGGGTATGACATATACCTACTTCTCAATTTCCAAAAAGGGCCCTGAAATTCAAGTGTGTATGTAATAAGGGAGAGGAGGCCTCTAATTTGCTGACAAAGTGGGCATTCAGGCCGAATAAGGGAAGAACTCAGTGTTGCCAAGTAAGGTTTGACTAAAATTGGCTAAATTTTATATATTTTAGATGTTATATATAAATATACACATTTAAAGCCTATTTATCAAATAAAATAAATGCATACTAAGACTCCAGAACAAGTTATTAATAAAAATTGAATATTTACTTTTATTAAACTTACCAGATTTAATTGACTCTCATAGATCTTTTTCTCAGCTAAATCTTTTTAAATCAGACAGATCTAGCTGAAAAATGGCTAATTTGGCAACCCTGGAAGAAATTTGCTGACAAAAAGAGTATTGGGTGCCCCCCCCCCACACACACTCACAATTGGTATACCTCTGCTGAAATTTGCCATATTTAAAAAAATTACCCACGGAGGCTTACAATGCTCCGGATCCCTCAGCTGCACAGGTTCATTCTTGCTCATTTCTGATAGAAGCCTCTTTGATCCCAGAAGCATGAATCCTAAATACAGCCTTACCGTATACCTAGTTCTCAAAACCCATTTCCATCACTATTTCCTATACATACACAATGCTAATGCTGATTACAACCTCCAGAGGCTAATTCATTACTATTTCACCCAAGCTTTTAAGAATTATTGATTGATACATATCAACACGTGAAGTAGCCTTGTGTCAAACTAAGCTAAGCTTATTAATTATCTTCATATAGCTACATATATATAGGTGTGTGCATGTAGATGTATATAGATATGTATGTGCATGCACACACACACATATAGATAAATCTAATTCTTTTCAGTAATATATTCAATATAGGGTTCTACTTGGGATGGGCCGGATAAATTCCTGCTGATTCAGTCATAACAAGATCTTCTGTCTCCTATAGTTGAAAAAACCCCATAAAAACGATCTTTTTTTAAAATTTTTATCAACCACATACTTCAACATGTACACATAAAAAGGAAAAAAAATTGCAAAGAAAAAATGCAATCCTCAAAGGAAAAATGTTGACAGTTAAAAGACAGCAAAAAAAAAAATACGTGGAAAGTTTTGGAATTAGAAACATTCAAAGTTACACAAACATTGTTGTTAAACTACGAACTTGCTCAGTTTATCAAATTGATGTAAAAAAGAAAAAGTATGCAATTTCAATGCCATTATCAGTATGTTTAGTTTTTAAAAATGCTGTAGTGACATTTTGCAATATTTTCATGCATTTTCTCATTCAACATTCAAAGGGATAGGGATGACACAGCAAAATAATTTGCCAGTGGTTAATGATTATTGTTTAAAAGCTATTTCTTACATCAGTAATACATTAGTAATACATCTGCATTATAATTTTCTTACATCAGCATTATAATTTTCTTACATCAGTAATACATCTGCATTATAATTTTCTTACATTAGTAATACATCAGCATTATAATTTTCTTACATTAGTAATACATCAGCATTATATTTTTTTCTTACATCAGTAATACATCTGCATTATAATTTTCTTACATTAGTAATACATCTGCATTATAATTTTCTTACATCAGTAATACATCAGCATTATAATTTTCTTACATCAGTAATACATCAGCATTATAATTTTCTTACATTAGTAATACATCTGCATTATACTTTTCTTACATCAGTAATACATCTGCATTATAACTTTCTTACATCTACATTCTTTGCTAATGAGGAATTTAAAAAAATACAAGTAAGGAAAAAGTTATGCAACCTTTAATGTGGAAAAATAATCCTAATTTTGGGATTAAAATATTCAAGCAATCATTGCAAGAGACAAATGCTTGGTTGGGTAGCACATTAGGCTTATAGCTAAAAGAGGGCAGAAAAAAACATCTTGCAGAAATCAATGCGATTTTGTTTGCATCTGGATTAAGGCAGCCTCGTTTAATTTGAAGCCTTTTGATTGTATTATCATTTTTCTTGCCTATCATGCAAGCAAACATTCCCTTAGATCAAGAATTCCCTTATCATTTAAGCTACTATTGCTTAAAAAGTTATGTCAAGAATTCCATGCGATTTTGCTAGACAGTATCAATATTCTCTTGATTTTCTTCTCAGTTTTGTTCTCCGTTTTTTTAGGTCACTTTCAATCAAAACAATCTTTGCTCAGTTTTAAATTTTATTCAATTTCTTTGTCTTTACTTTTTGTCATTTTTTGTCAAGTTTTATTTAGTTTCTTCTTTAAATCAGTTTTAACTTTGTTGAGGTACACCTCTATTCTGTTATTTTTCAAATTAAAATGAACTTCATACCTCTCTAAAGTATATTAATGCTAGCTTTATCTCTTTCCGGAGAAAACTCTTAGCTGATTACTGATATTAACAAGCAAATCATTCGCACAAATAAAAAATACATACCCAACTTACTTTATCTTTGTTATTTGAATCTAACAAAATCTTTTGTATTTACAAATGCATGCATTGGCTACTCACATCATAACTGACAATGTCTATACCAGCCCATGCTGTTAATATCAAAGCAAGTAATTATGGAGAGTGATGGATGCTGTCTTTTCTCTTTATCATTGTACGATACCAATGACATGAATTTGTTACGGTGATAAAACAGAACAGAAAAAGGATTAGGTTCAAGCCTATCCTAAGGGAATTTGCAATAACTATCTACTAACCATAGCTTAGTTTTACACCATCTGAGCATCTGCCTCACATGCAGAAGGTCCTGGGTTTGATTCCCGGTATGAGCAAAGAGTGTGGAAAACTCATTAGGACAAATTTCCCTGTGCACTCAGCAGCTAATTGAGTACACTCTATGCTGTGTGATTAGGGTGGAGGTATCCCTTCGGTGGATTTGCATCCTGCCAAGGGGGTGGTCATAAAAACTTGTAAGAATAAAGCCCTGGTCTCAACCAGACTTGAAACTTGCGAGGATCACTAAGCTGACGCATGCAACAGAAACCGGGTCTTCGTCACTGGGTGTATATTCCATTGGGAGCTGTCTCTTAAGAGATGGACGCTTTACTTTACTTTTTTTATAGCTTAGTTTTGGCACAAGGCCACAAGTATGGGGCACCCATTGAGGATCAAACTCACTACTCAGTAGTAATGATCTGCAAGATGAGCTTGCTAACCATTACACTATTACAAGGCACTTTGAGAATCTATACTATTAATCTGCTTGTCACAGCATACAACTGTTATGGTCTGATTGGTCAAAAACAGACCAATCACGGGAGAGAATTTTTGAACGCAGAAATTTGAATAAAGCAGACAATTTGTTTCTTTGTATTTGCTACCTTATGGAATTATAAGTTTGTAAAAATCTGGGATAAGATTTTGTTTAGCAAACCAGAGTAATTTTTAAGAAAATGTATTACTTATTTTTTTACTATAAAACAAATAAATAAAAAATATTACTTATTTTATTAAAATTTGTATTTTATTACTATTAACTAGAGTCAGGTAATGGGGAGAAAATGGGTTAGGTAGTTCACAAGAGGGTAGGAAAAGAGAGGGGGAAAAGAAAGTTAGTTTACTGAGGGAATAGGAAAAGAGAGGGGGTAGAAAGGAAAGTTAGTTTAATAAGATGGTAGGAAGAGAGAGGGGAGAAAAAGAAAGGTAGTTAATAAGAGGGGAGGAAAAAGGTTAGGTAGTTTACGGAGGGGATAGTAGGGAGAGAGGGGAGAAAAGAAAGTTAGGTAGTTTAATAAGAGGGTAGAAAGGTAGAGGGCAGAAAAATGTAGCTTAATAAGAGGAGAGGAAGAGAAAGGGAAGAAAAGAAAGTTAGGTAGTATACAGAGGGGGTAGGAAATATTTGTATATGAAACTAATAAATGTTTGTATAACATTTAGATAAAATCATGGACGGGTAACAAAGATTGGAAGGAATAAGGGAGAAAATGAGAAGATACAGGGGGGGGGGTCTCCCTTTATTATTGACCCCTTGAAGGGGGAAAAGTCTCTCTTACCTTCTGACCCCTTGAAGAAGGGGGAAAAGTCTCCCTTAACCTTTGACACCTAGAGAGAGGAAAATCCCTTCACTTTTGAACCCTTAAAGAATTATATATAAACATATAAAATATGTATGTGTATCTAACTATATAAATACCATTGTCACTGTTTTGTGTAGATGTCAGTTTGTCTGTCACACTATTCAAAACCAATATATAAAATTAAGAAACACTATGCAACTGCAATTCGATTGCCTGACATAGATCTTGGTAGACTGATGACACACATGAGCTACCATTACAGAGATGAAATAAATTAGGATTTCAAGTGTGAAATATTGTCAGTCAGTAAGATTGGGGGGTGGAGGGTGTATCAAACCAGTGAAAGTCGCTAGACAGACAGCCTAATTTTAAAAAAAACAAAAATGAAAATATGTCACCAGAAATAATAGATCACTTTGACAAGCAAATTACGGATGGATTGAAAAAGCATACAATGGGCCAAAATTACAAAATATCTATTAATTTAATATTTAATTTCATTAATTTAATATTTATTACTGTATTTATTTGAGTACAATCGACCTCGAATATAATGCGACCATCACTATTTGTAGCTAAAAATCAGTAATATATTTTATCCTAGATTGTAAATTTAAAAACATATAAAACACAAAAACTAAAACTGACATGGTTCCTGCTTTTGCTCAGTAACTACAAATAGATCCAAATTCTGTATATTTGTTGGTTTGTTACCATAATACAGCAAAAATGTTACCTGTCATTTTTGAGGGGTTCTATGCTAGTATATATATATTGAACGGAAAGTAAGGTACCACTTTAGCATTATAGTTACATTGTAAATAGAACAACCCCTCTAAAACTTTCTTTTTTTCCTGAAAACTTTTTACTTTAAAACCTTCTCCTAGCTCCATTGAGTCTGCATGCCAAATTTGGTTGGGCTGCACCCATGTTTAGGTGCTTTCTATAGTGTGACAGACAAACAAACACACACCCAGATGGTGTGACACCTCTCACCTGTGCCTCAGGCCCCTATTAAGCTTAATCCGGCCCAGGATAATGGATAATCGCAGTTGTCAACACCCGTGAAATTTCCACAGGTCCAGCTAGTTTGCAATAGATTGACATCATTGACCATAACCAGAATTTAAACTTGGCTAATTTGTTCTCTAAGTTTTTATGAACTGTATGAATATTTGAATCTCTATGAAACATTTAAATTCTTCTTTTTTTTTATCTTAGTTGGCTTTCCAATTTGTGATTTAATCTTTGTTGATATCATTTATATTTTATTTTTACTAAGAATGAAGTCTTTTCACGCTACAAACATATCCTTTAACAAAAAGGTAGAGAAATTTAGAATTCTTAATCAGTTCTTATCTTAATTGAAATATTGACCTGACATTTATCTTGAGAATTATACAACTCCTGGCAAAAATTATGGAATAAGCACACTTAGAGGATGTTCACCCAGCATTTTTACTTCGCAGCAAATAAACAAATCACAGATATGACACAAAACAATTTTCTTTAATAGCTTAACATTTTGGCTTCATGAAATATACCTGAAACAAATTAGATTAAAATATTTAAATTATTGGCATATTTTTTCCCGATCAAGTAGAGGAAAAAATTATGGAATAACTCAATTTTTGCCATGGGTTGTACATAACATTATTCATTATGTGAACTTTATTATGCTACATTATACAATATTTTTATTCCTATACATTTATATTAATACTAATTTTGATTCATATGTCACCTTTTAACCCAAAGATAAATACTGTTGTGTATTACTTTGCAAATACCAAGCTGACCCTTAGAAGTTAGAATCTTCATTCTTTCAGGGAGCCTATTCTGAAGAGGATTAAAAGTTGTGGTGTTTACCATCTTGACCTATAATAATATGTGCACAAAACTTACAATACCACTGTAAAATTGAAGGTCCTTTGTGGGTTAAAGGGTCCTACAATAATTAATATTACCAGTATAAAGTCTGGTAAAAGAGTTCTGTATTAGAATGGATTATTTAATAATAAACAGTAGTTACTTGTAGCCTAGAAAGCAAGGAGCAATGAACGGAGAGATCTAGGTCCACTCGTGGATGTCACGTGATGTGAATGAAGGTTTCTGATTGGCTGGAAGGATTGTGATGTCATGGAGAAGAAGGCAAGTGGCCATCTTGTTTATGGAACATAAAATGACCATGTGGTTTCGCCATCTTACAATAAAATCAGTGCAGTAAATTTAAAGTCAAACAAATAACAGTTCATACAATAATAGAATAAGGGCAGAACATCCATACAAACAGAAGTTAAACAAATGCAAATATTTGTAGATATACAAATAACATAACATTTAATATACAAAGACAATATAAATGTTAAATACATTTTTTGGCTAAAATAATGAACATGAAACAAAAACGATCATGTCGAGAGAATGAAGTACTTATCATAGAGAAAAATGCTAAAGAGAGAATTAGTTAATTTGGCTAGCCCTAAAAAGTGAGGAATGGCGGAAACATAGTCGCTAGCACTGAAATATGGAGAAATAGAATTGGGAAGAAATATCTAGTTATTTGGCGCTATTTAGCAAGAAAGACATAGCAGAGAAAATATGGGACTTAACAAGTGTGATTTTGTCACAGTTACCTTTTGACGGAGCTAGACTAAAATGCTTTATTTTCAATAACGTTTGATTATTCGAAGATCAATGCTGTATTATTGAAAACTGGGGATCAGGATTAGGTACGCAAAGTTTATGGATGTGATAGGAAGACACACACATTTTGAACGCCATGGGAAAACTGGATCACTCTACGTCGGTAATACTAAGCATCAAAAAAGGTCGCCATGTTGGGAGTTTTACAGTGTTTAGTGGTGACATATTAGCCCTTTGAGCAGCTAAAAACAAATTCTGGTCATGCAACCCAATTATCACTGTGGATGAACAGAAGCTAGTAGGCAAAAAGGTAATTAAGCTGTGGAAAGGAACACATGCCAGAGTCGACCGAAAAGTGAGTGTCGGGCAACAGAGAGTCACTGTATTTATGGAAGAGTTAGAAGGAAGTCACATCAGCAGAAGATAAAGTGCTTATTCTAGTTTGGTATTTTGCATATCTGATTATTTAGATCCACATATGCGTATTAATTCTAGCTAAATGAAAATGAGTTATAACACCACGATTGGACACTTGCTAATCACAAAAGATCAACATTATTTATTTCGATATTACTTAACATATTCATTAACTGAATTATTCATTTGAGTCTATACTTAATGGTTCTATCATTTTTCATTGTGCTATCTTAATTTCAAAATGTGAAATTATCAAAAAGAAATATGAAGACACAGATAGTTTCTAAAAACAAATTACATAATTCGCTATGTATCTATTAAAAAAAAGAAGAAAATAAGACAAATCTCCAATATCTTTTCTCTAGTTTTTCCTTTTTTTAAAGCAATTATAAAAGAACAGATGTTTGTAATTCTAGACAGCTAAGACCAGGTATTTCGACTGGTCATGATTTTCAAGTTGAAGGCTAAAAAAAGTTATGTAGTGACCTTGAATACTTTCTTTCAAAAGTTAAAAAGGCACTACTCCTTTTTATGGCAAAATTATTTTCAGGAAATTACGTACCAAGTCTAAAACATAAACATTTAGAAAGCCATTCAAGATTTTTTCCTAAAAACAAAAAGAACTTCCTAATCCAGCTGGGAAACTACCTCTCCACTACTACTACTAATAATAGTAGCAGCGGTTGTGAATCTATTGTAAACCCTAAAAAAATAGTACAAACTTCCATGTTTATAAATTCACCTTAAAATTTGATTTTATTCAATTTTCCTTTAATTTAGTTTCTTTGAGTAAAAAAAGAAATACCAATAATTCTTTTGCGCAGTAAACAAACTCTTCTCCATGTGAAATGGAGAATATTTGCAAAATAATTTATTTGTAATTGAGTTTACTTTATTGCCACAAATATTGCTGCAGTTTGTGGTTTAATTTCAGAACATTAACAACTATAATTTAAGAAAGCGGGGCGGGAAATGGTTGGTTGCTTTTTTGTTGTTAATAACCTTCAGCGTGACACCAGACGTTTGACCTCCCATCTGCTATCTTATTCTCTCTACACATAACGTCATACACTGAAATACATGATTCACGAAAACAGTCGATTATTACCGGACGTGCTCGATTGAGACATTTTTAATCATACACTTTCTCGTTGCTTACAGATCTACATAAATCACCGGTAAGACTAAGACAGTTGTTCGTTTTGCCGAGTTCTAACTTAACGGAAACTACCGAGTAGACTCGGACATAACCGATTAAACTTGTATCATAATATTCCCTTAACTGAACCTCCTCCTTCCATTGAGACTCTCTTAACTGACTCACCCTCCTCCTTCCATTGAATTATCATAATCAATTTTGCTGGTTTCATGAGAGAAAATCTCGTTCCCGATATTTCTTGGAAATTAAAATAGCTCTGAATAGAAAAACTAAAGTGGGATTATACTTTTATTTTTCAAATTTTTATTTTTATATCAAAACTTCAGTATAATTTTAAAGAAAAATGGTTTTACTAAAAAAAAATTGATGTGACGCTAGTAGTAGTTGGACATGTGCAAAGAGAACGAGAGTACCCGGATGCTCATGAACATTTCTGATGTAAATTTACTTGTCTATACAGTGGCAGAGGTATACTTTTTATAAAAGTGATACTTTCAAGCTGTGGGTGAGTGTAAATCTATATACTTTTTTTTTTTTTTTAAATTTGTGGATTCGTTTTTGCTTTGCCTTTTAGTTTTTAAACGACTGTTTTATAGCGTGAGTCTTGTTTGAAAAGAAAGACGCCAGTTACCTCGATAACACGAGTAGGCTAGTCGAGATGATGGCGGCGGCTTTTATAACTCTAAAGATACTAGACTTCATTCTCCCTACTCCCGCAATTATTTTTTGTTAATGTTCTTTTTACGAATCGTGCAGGTGGATTTTTTTTTAAATGAAGAGTCTTTAGCTAATTTGTTTTTCGTAATCGAAAATGATCTTATTTTTGTCTTGCCAGCTAATCGGAGAAAATATTCTAAAAAGGAAAAAAATGAATTATTAAATGACGAACTTGGTAAAGTACAATCTGGCCATAAAGTGGGGGATCGTTTTCTACTAAGGATTAACTAATGAAATGATCCCTGATTTATGATTTATTCTACTTGCGTTTTTCTTTCATTTTAAAGACGCCACCACCAAACACGACCATTTGAGAAGACAAATAGATTTTTAAATTTAAGAGTTTGTGCATGTTTCGTCTTTTTCTTTTTATTCGTTTCAGCATTTAATTATAAAATCAGGACACACACAGTGTGTTTGTGTCTACACACACATTTACGAAATTTCCGGAGAGAGCCGTTATGAATCCATGAAAGCGAGCGCGCGTGGCTACCCTCATTCACTATTGTGGACCTAAAAGAATTCCGTTAACTTTAATTTTAGATAAACAAGTAGATATATCTCTGTTTTGATTATACCAATATTTTTCTCGGCTTGTGAAAAACCTAACTTTTGATCGAAAGCCTCTGATGATGTAGCCATTTTCGATAAAAAAAAATTTCCATTGTATTATGAAAAATGTCTCCTGAGTTGAGTGAATACCTGTTAAAATGACTTCGTAAAATATTAGTATCTTTTTTTGTTCTTGCATATTTTACATAATATTGTTTATTTCTTTATTTAATCGAAGGATGGGTTGGTGGTATTAGCTAGATCAAGCTCTCTCTAGTCGAACTAAAATGATTCTCATCAGCTACTACTATTTCCTTTTATCTCATCTTCCCCAACACGATTTTCTTAGCTTCCTTATTTTTTTCCGATTGAGAATTATGTGAGGAAACTACGTTTAAAGTCGTGCTATCAAGTTATAAACATTATTGTTAGGCAAGTTTCTAAAAGCTGTTAGACTTCCTTCCTTGTTATGGATTTTTAAAAGTTGAATTGAGATAGAAAATGGATTCAGAATCAAAGCTTGAACTCCTTCAACTGTTTAAACTTTACGTGTTTGTGTAAATAAAGAGCCAGCAAGTTGATTAAAATAATTGAATTTCACATTCATGACTTGCTAAAGGGAATTTTCCATCTGTGGATTCACACATTAAACATTTTTCCATCATGCGCTAACGAACTGAAAAACCTTGGAAAATGAGGATCTTAAGTAGACTTAATTCATTAACTTGTTGACGGGATTATGATCGTTGTTTTAATGGCAATCAAGATTTTGTTTTACCGGATTACACTTAAAAGAAGGATTTACTGTCTGACCTCCATAATTACTTAGTAAAAGTTTCGTCGACATGACGGAAGTTGTCGAAATAAATAAAATGCTGGATGAACAAGTTGTGAATTCATTTATTCCTGCTGCCTCAACATTTGTAACGATCAGTGCTTCTAACGCTACTAAAAGAGCTGTTAAAGCTTATGTTACTACTGCATTTAACTGACTGTTATAAATCACGTTGATATACCCACTTAGCACCATATGAAATTTTCCACGTGTCATTTTATAACGTTTTTAAAAATAAAAAAAAATGCCGGCTACTTTTTCAAATTTTAATTTCTTGAAATTTGACCGTAATTCTCCTCCCCCCCCGCTTTTGATCATTTGTTGAGATATGGAGATATTTTTTTTATGGTAATGTTCAAGTAATTCATGCATTTTTAGACGATCCATCCATAATAATTAGCAATGTCTTTGTACTCTTTCACGCTGAGGGACGCAACTGACGTAGTAAAATAGACTTCCATGTTCTGATGACGTTAAAAATAGTAATTTATAGAAATAATATAAAAAGTAATAAAAACAAATTTTAAAATCCGTTGTGGTCAACCGAACGCTATTCTCCAAGCCCACTGCAATGCACATATCTATCCACGTATATAAAATACAATGTATATCCATATTTCATATATACCGTCATTTTTGACGGCACAGGTAAACTAAAACTAGTCTAGTAGTCTTATAATGAACAGTCTGCCCTTTTCTGTTTGTTTCTCTCTGTATCTTCCGCTATTACATTTATAATGTATTTTTAATCAGTAAGATAACATTGAATGTATTACAAAAAAATTAAAATAATCATGTATACACGTCTGGTTTTTATTTTGTATTTATTTTTGAGGAAGTATTATATTTTATACTCTGTTTTCATCTGCATATTTTATCTTATAGTTTTTAAAATAACCGTGGGATTTTTACGGGTCTCACTAGTCAATACGTTGTTTCTGACTATTTTATCATGAAATCCTGTTTCTGTCATTTATGGGTTGAAAATGGTTAACCTATTCAACATGTCTTCCATTTGTACGTCGTAGTTTAAACAGATTGAGACTTCAGTACATTTGTTTTATTCTCATATTAAGTAATCTTTTTTTTTTCTTTCTGGTCTTTGCATTTTTAACTTTTGTGTTCACAAACCTGTTGGTTTGTTTACTTCCTCTTCAACAGACTTACTTTTTAAAAATGTGCCTGTTATTATTGGTATTGAAAACTGCAATTTAATTAGTTACATATTTGGAAAAACTTCATGTATTTTAATGTTTGGTTACCTTAGTTACAGTCCCTTAACGAAATTTCTCTACTGATACATTTGTCATCTTCCTCTTTAGGCATGGATGCACATGAAATATGAGAAAAAAATGATGTATTTTTTTAAAAAGTAATGTGTTCCTTGAAAATACACTTTTAAAAAGGGGAGATTAAGAAATGTGTATAAAATGTTGCTGGATTATGTAGCATCGGAGTTGGTTTTTTTTTTGCAAATGAAATAGTCAACTTTCTTTGTTAATACGACTATTGTTTGCTATATTATTCGTATTATCGCTTTAAAGTTCTTAGGATCTGCGCATTTTTGACGCAAAATAACATTGTCAGATTATATTTTTTTTCTGCATTTACCTAAAGTAAAATATTTTCTGGAAGAAATTTAGTTTTTGTTTTACCGTTCAATCGCAAAATGTTAATTCTATTTTTCTCCAATCCCAAGACCTCGAATATAAGCCTCTGATGAAAGTTCGTAGTCAACTGACATTATTTTTTTTCTTTTTCTTTTTTACTTTAGCACCGAGGAAAAGAAAATTAAATATTAAACGAGTAGGTACAATCGCTTCGGGGTTTGTTTTTTGTTTTTTATGAATCCTTAAAAAAAGAAATCTTTAATTATTACAGGAAATCACCGTTCCGGAAATAAATTGAAATCCTTAACATGAACAAATGCGAAGTTATTTTTTTCTTTTGGTTGGATTTCCAATCCCATTGAAATATCTTTTTTAGTCGTATAGCATGATATAGTGTTCTAATATCAAGAGCCTGTCTAATTTTTATTGCTAATGGCGGCATCTGGGTGGCCTTAAAACCTGTCCATGTGCAACAGCTACCAGTTAAAAATTTAAATCCAAGCATCTATCAATTGAAACCACTTCTTGCCCTCAGTGTTTGTCTTATGTTTTTTAAAGGTGTTATTCCGCGGAATCGGTCAAAGTCTCCTGAATATTTTTCTGAGTAAATATGGTGGTGGGGGGACCTATGCATTTTTTAAATTTTCAACCCAATCATTGATGATTTTAATATTCATATTGATTCGTAGAAAGTGTTCAGGGTTTCTTTTAAATTTAATACCAAAGAGGAAATTGATCGTAAAATGTAAACAAACATTTAAATTTGTTTAACTTGTGTAAATAACATGTTTTTCCTCCTATCTGTATTCCTTAAAAGCCAATGAAGGGTTATTGAGGTCAGTATATTTTGTTAGATGGTTTAGGCTTTTTTTAATATAAATTAAATACTCAGGGTATAGAGTAGTTTTAAGCTGTTACTGAAGCAAAAGTATCAATTTACATAAGATTTGAGATTTTTCTCTAAGTATAAAAATTGTAGGCAGTTTTAACTGTAAACTCACATTTTCTTAGCAGTTTGTTTTTGTGTTTTTAAAATATACCTGGTGTATCCAGATGTACTTTTTGTATTGTGCTGCACAGTGTGCTTAGATGGAGAAATAGCCTCCAAAACTACTACTCCAAACTTTTTCATTCTGATTCAATTTTATAAAATTTGATTTAACAAGAGAAAAATTAGCCTAATATCTTTAGCCAATCAAAAGTTCGTATTTTTTAATAAAAACTTTAGAAAATTACCAAACTGCAGCGTGATGCTAAAAAAAAACTAAGCATAGCAAAATAGTGTACCAAGCTGGCTTATGTGCTATATATATATATATATTACATTTCAGGTGAAAATCATGTGGGTTTTTTAAAAATGGTGTCTTCCAGGCCTATTTTTAACAAAAAAGTGTAAATTTCTGCAAAAATTACACTTTTCATGCGAATATTTGTAAAATAACTCAAAATCCCCGAATGGAACCACCCTAAAGTATATATTTTCTTAAGCTCCAAGGAGGTTACAATAATAAAGAAATTGGTCAGCTTCTACTTGGAATTTAATGTGTAATTTCCCATGCATTTTGACATTAACGTAAAACTTGAATGTTACTTCTTGAACCTCATAGCCTTAATAAGCATATGAAAACTATATAATTTTTCTAATTTCACTAAAAATCAATTTGAAAGGTTAAGAACCCATGCTTTAGAGTAGTGATGTACCGGAATATCAATCCGGTCTGATATCTGATTCACAAAAAATTATCACAGCCAACATGTGAATCTAGAGTCAGGTATCCGACCGGATTGATATATCCGGTACTTTACTACTTTAGAGCTTTCTTTATCGAATACAAAGTTGATAGATTTTTCTAAAAAGAAATATCTGATTTTCATGTTTTGATGTGTCTGGTTTGTCAACAAATTTTCAAACCATCGAGGCCAAATGGGATTTTTTTTTTCTTTTTTTACATAAGTATTTAGAATGGGGTCAACCACCTCCTTGTTCGTTTCCTAAAGTTATTGCACGTTAAATTCCGATTTCCTCATACCTCCATTTAGTGCCCACTGTGCTGATTATCCAATTGCATATTTTGTAAGTGTAATTCAAATTATTACTCAACTTAACCAGTATATCTGGTGTGATATACATATGTATACATGCAACTTCTGATTAACAAAGACCAAAACATGGTGGTCCAACAGAAGGAACAGATAGATCGCAAAACCCTCTGCCGGGCCTATGACCCATGGAAGGGTCCCTTCTGCCCGTGTTAGAGATGAGATTCTTTTTAATATAAAAATGACAAATACTACTTCAAAGCAACTAATTTATTTTGATGGAAAATAAGTGTATCTCTTCACCCAAGAACTGTAGCACACACACACACCTACCATTCTTTTAGTGTTGGTACTTGATTTAAAAAAACTTATTTTCACTCATTAAATAGTTCATTTTTCATAGTAATTTCGAATAAGTATGTGTTAATGAAAACATTTACTTCAAAACCAGTAAATCTTTACTGCTGTAGAAATCTGGCCTCAGTACTTTCTAGGCTGCTGGTAATTTAGAAGTACAAAATAGATATCTAGATGTTAATAATTATTTACAATTAACCACTGTCCAAAATGTCATATTCATAAATTTATGTAACACTTCAATTATGACTTGTTGCTCAGAAATGTAATACATGTCTAAATTTCCTATTTTGATCCACCCCAGTCAACTTGTATTTGTTCTAATTTAAAAAGATTCTTCAAATGACCAATGTTTTTATGTATTTGTTATTTTGATCAGCATCTCACCACCCACTATATTTTGTTTGTTGACATTATTCTCAGCCTTAACTCTGGATGAAAGCCAACTATAATCAATACAACTGCAGTATCAACTTGTGCCAGACATTCTTGCAGCTACTACAAATCTGATCTTATTCTAGGTGCAAATCCAGTTGCTTTCAGGCATCAGTATCTAGTCATTTAACAAATTATGCTCAGACTTGAGTTTCTAATTCACAACAGATTTGAGTTAGTGGGTTCTTTTTTTAATTTTACCAATTAATACTTTTGTCATGTTTTCTAAATATATACTCCGTTTTTATTTGAGTTTGAAGTTATTTTCTGCTTCTCATAATATACATTATTTTAAATTTTATTCAGGCATCTTCATGCTACTGATGCTTTACAGATCATGTGAATCTTTAGCAGGAAAGGCTGCTAATTTTAGGGGGTATTCCAGAGTTTTCTGTAAATATCATTTTATCTGGTTGTTAACCTGTTTGGATTTTGCATGCTTATTTGCAGCTGTAAACTGTTTATTTCCACATGGTTAGTGAAAGAAAGTCTTTATCAGATGAGCATCAACTATTCACAAAAAATTGTAGACAACTATATAATTGACATTCTCATCCATATCTAAATTCTCATGGCATAAAGACACCTACATTATGTATGAAACAAACGTAAGCATTTATTTGAGTGGGCTTGTTTTTACCACCACTCATAGTGCATATAATTATTAACTCTGCTGGTCTTAGGTTCTTTGATATACCATTCAATACTTTTTTTCTTTTTTCTTGCTTCAGAGGTTATATTTATTATTGTATAAATTATTGGAAGTTGGAAAAACAATTATATTTTGTGTGCTTATCGGCTTTTATTTTTGTTATTTCTATTTGTATCCACTTCCTTTTATGAGTAACATAGGTATCATAACATCTGTCTCCTTTTTATCTTCTGTTATAAAGTCTGGATTCATTTTCCATGATAATGAAATTAGTATTGTCCAATATTGGAGATAGATAAGTGGAAGTTGGAAAACCAATGAGTCTTTCTTTTCATTAGATAGGATGACTTATAGCAACAAATCTCTTTCAGTGCAGTTATTATTTTCACTCCTTTCACCCACCCCCTTCTACATTTTTTTTGAATGCTCACTTGTTGGTAAAAATTAAAAAGCTATTATGTAGATCAAGGAAGGATGTAAATATCACTTTAAGAATAATAAAGAAAAGATAAAATATTGTCCAAAAGCATTGAAAATAGTTTAAATTAAATCATTTTAATCTTAGCTAGTATAAATCAACATATTTATAGTTATCAAAAGCTAATGAAAATAGGATTCCCCAGGTTTTGTATGTGTATAGGGAATAAGTATTGATTTACTAGTTATTTGTATGCGAATATACTACTTCAGCTTAAAATGTAAAATGCTGTTCCTTACCATTTCTTCCTCATGTTCAAATTGTATAGGTTTTTGCTTTTAACAGATTTGCTTATGTTTAATTTTTTTTAAAAACAACAAATTAAGAGCCAGGCAAAAAAAGTTACTTTTGGATATAGCAATATATAGACTTTATCAGTTATGGCCACATATCATTTAAAGGCTTTCTGTTGCATATTTTGTATTAAAATATACCAAGTTAATTTACAGCTTTGCAAATTACTGAATATAATTCATTTTAGCAAAACTAATTCTGTTTGAAATTTTGGAGAAAAGCTATAGAACTTCTCCCACTCTTTTTCTCTAAATCTACCCATTAAAAGTGGATATGTACCCTCTTATTTGCTATCAAAGGCATTTTATAGGTTGTTAAAAATAAAGAATGAAACCTAAAATAGATTAATTACTCTAAATAAAGCTGACAACCAGTGGAACTTTAGATATTTGGACAAAGTAACTTTGGCACAAGGCCACATTCCTGGAGCTGTATATGAAGAACACACTAGCATTGTTTTACAATACAACTGGTAGGACTGTATTGAATTTCTTTATGTTCATATATGCCATGTTGAAAATTTGACTGCGAGTTATGGGAAACAGACATTTGAAAATACAAGCCAAACATGATTTAAATTTAAACAGCAAAATTGACACCCCGCCATTCAAGTTTGCAAAATTATAATTTTCTTTGTTAAACAATCTTCAGATCTCACTCAACACTATGCTGTGTCATTAAACTAGAAAAATAATGCAGGTTTTATGAACTTATAGATTAATTGTTAGATTTTTGGGATGGTTTTCCCCATAAAAATCTGCACTTTAGACTTTGATTCACTTGCAGCCTCTAAGTTATAAATCATAAAAGAAACTGTTTTTGATTAGACTCTTAGAAAATATGCATATCACACGCCACCCATTTTAAAAATAATGGGAAAAAATGTTTGCTATTAGAGTAGTGTTATTGAATTCTTACATTTTCAATAAAGTGGCAAAGTCTGATGTCATTGCCCGACTTCGGTTCCAGAGTGTACTAAAATTACATAGGAAAAAAAATCACGCTTTTTTTTCTTTGCTGTTTTTTGTTTTCTTTTTGTTTGAAAAATTATGTTTACACTTTTAAAAATGGTGTACCGTGATAGTTAAGTTAGCATATTTAGCCCAGAAAACAGAGACTTTGAATTTTATTATGAAAAGTGTATTTTATAAGCAAAATGTATGGAAATATTTTTAAAAATAAATATGGAAATATTTTTAAAGTTAATCGGCCTATCTTTCAACTTAAAAAGTTTAGTTGTATTAATAGATTTCTTAAAGAGATGTATTTATATGGAAAGCATAATTATTTTTCTTTTTAAAGATTCTTTTTCCACCTTTTAAAACTCCACAAAAAGCGCTTATATATAATTAATGTAATCCACCAGTCATAAAAGAACAAATTTATTCCTTTTTTAGTTCTTATTTGGTTAAAATATATAAATAAATCGAGTAGATGCACATCTGAGCAGTTGCATACCCAAGCGTGAAGTGACAATTTTATTTATTTTTTTTGAAAAGAATGGGGTGATCAATGAATAGGTTATGCCATCTAATACAAACTAAGGGGCCAATTTAGCATGTAAATTGACCCCCCCCCCCACTAAAACCGGGGGTGGGTGGGGGTGTACTTCGATGTATATTAAAAATACGCTCGCACGCCTGTGCTTGAATACTGAAAGATTTTCATATAAAATAACCTGAAATTTAATTCAAACAAGATTCAAACATCCCACACACGAATGCTGCGTTCCACAATGGAAACAGAATTAAAGATGAACTAAAAAAAACATGTCTCTTTCCGTTGGCATTACAGTGACGTCATTTCAAAACTATGATGGAGATGAGGGCTGAGTTTTACATTATAGTTACATTGTAAATAGACACACACCCACATTACACCAATTTGATGAAATAACTCTGAAGTGCATTTAATAATTCTCAGCACAGATTTCACTTTTAAATTATTTAAACTTTTTGTATCTTTCTATTAAAACTGTAATTAATTCTTTGTTGTTAGAAATAAATTATTTTTATTCTTGTGAAAAATATTTTATCAAACTTCTGCATCAATGTCAAGGATTAACAAGACACTAATGTAATAAATAATAATAATTTACCTTGGCACTAGGAAAATAAAGTCACCATTATGATGGTTGGAATAATTAACACATTTTGTTTTTGGGAACCACTAAAATTTTGCATTCAGCATTTCTAAGAATCATATGTGAATTTAACAGAACTAATATATAAAAATCCAACAAGGTTAAAATTAAAACCTTGGCTAAAGTATAAATTTGCCAAAACATTCTCATTAAAACTAGGATGACCCACTGTATGCCTGTTGACTTCAAAGTGTGTCCACTTATAAAATCTCTTTTTTAGAAGTTCTAAATGTAAAGCAGTTCTCTTTAATAACTTACAATGCTAGTTTAAAGTGTTTTGTTTTTTAATATAGGATTATTTTTAATGTAATCAGTGCAATGTGCAAGATTTTAGAAAAGTTAGATTGGACTTGGCCTGAAAAATGCACCAGCTTGATTTGATTCAAATCTAGTAAAAGGTTTCAGATTTAAGCAATCTGGATAACATAATTTTAGACATTTATTTACATTAGCCTCTATAGATGTGCACATTGTATTAACACTTTCAATGCTACTCATATTTTTACAGTTATACTCTATTGTGATACACATCCTTGTGACTACTGATGGGGGGG
>VCCN01000420.1:20238111-20265575 GCA_006491835.1 Architeuthis dux | reverse complement strand
TTTTTCTCTAGAAAAAAGTTGACCCTAATCTCCAAGTTGAAGTGAAACCTAGCATTCGCGCTCGTAAAATTCAAGAAGATAAATTGCGCAGACAGACTCAGAAAGAGGAATTCTGGAGACGGCGAGAAGCAGAAGATCGCTGGCGCGAGGAGATGAGGTAATGCCTTTAAAATTGTTTTGAAAGTCTAAAATTAATGATATCATAGCACATGAAGAATATTTCTTATTGATAAATAAGGTATTAGTTAAAACTTTCCTTTTGCACATAACGGAAGAATCATAAACTAGTCAAATCAAACTAGAAAGAAATGTAAAACTAGAATTTTCTGATTTTGCATTTCTTCTTTTAGTTTTTAATCTCCTTCCTTTTTACCCAATTAGGTAAAAAGCAATTTATTTTGAGTGTATTTGACTGCTTGAATTCATTTTTTTTGTTCAGGGTGTTTATACGTGAGTGGGTAATCATTTTAAGTTACCCAGGGTACAAGATGAGTAAAACCCCAGAGTTGTATAGCACCTGATAGCCATGTCCTTTCACAATATGCTATAACTTTCTTCATTTGAAATTGAATATATTCCATTAAAGACTTATAATTTACTAAAATCTTTGGTATTCTCTTACTTGACCTGATACAAAATCACGTTTATTTCAGAATGGAAGAGGAAATGTATTGGGGAGAACGTCGTCATTTTGAGGAAATTGAATATTACTCTCAGTGGCATCGCAGGCCTGGTCATCCAGGTGCTCCCATGCCTCCTCCCCCATTTCCACAGCGGCCTGGTGCTAGCGGACCTCTTGGAGTTGGTACTTCATCTGTATGTTATCTTTCTCAATTCTTTTCTTTTTTTTATCGTAACTGATAAGTACATTGTCTTTCAGTTAGCAATAAATTCATTATTCTCATTTAATCAAATTTGAAATTGTTAAATGAGAACTATTTCAGTCAAGTTCCGTTTAGATTTAGGACTTAAATTTTTCTTTGCATATATTATAGAATATATTTTATACAATTATTTGTTATATGCTCCAACAAAATTTAATTTACCATTTATGCTTTTTATTTTTTAGCTACATAATACTTTGTCCAAATTCTGTGATTTGTTCATTGATTTTTTAACTATAAGAATTATAGTCTGCATTTTAGCTTAATGTATTAAAGAAGAAAAGTTTATCAAGATCTTCTGTTTAAAAGGTAAATCGTTTTATTTAATTTGGCCAATATTTCATTGTTTTTTTGTTTGTTTTTTCTTTTTTCATTTTAGCATTTACGAAAACCAGAATCTTCTGATGACAGGCATGTTATGGCAAAACATGCTAGTATATATCCAACTGAAATAGAAGTGAGTTTTTAGTACTTTTGTTTATATTAATTATATTTTAAGAATGCTGAGTTGATTGTTAACTAAACTATACTATGTAGGATTATATTTCATTGAACTAAGATAGAGCAATGTAGTATTATCATTCAATTTTTTTTCCAGCTCCAGGCTGTCCAAAACATTGTGTCCTCTTGTGAAAAAGCATTGAAGTTTGTGTCTGACCATTTAGCTGAAAGGTAAGAAATTTTTATTTTATATAAACCTTTTTAGGTAATAATAATTGACAATATGTAAATGAAAAGATTGACTAATTTAGTACATAAAAATTTTATTAAAAAAAATTATACTTATGTCAAATTTTGAAAGGTATTTTTTACATGATGAAATTTTTTATTCTAAAATTTCTATATTTTAGTGATTTTAGTCCTAAACCAGAAGAACCTGCGCCAAAGGAAACGAAGAAAGAAACTGTTGTAAAGGACGGGTAACTATCTGCTTTGATTTATAGAAATTTTAATTGAATATGAAATATTGAAGAGAAAAACTTCAAAATCCATATAGCTTCCATCTTTTAATTCATTTGCAAATGCGTTGTTTCAGTCTTTCTGGTTTTAGTGACAAGAAGGATGATGGTCCAAGAGCCTTGAAGGGAGTCATGCGAGTTGGTGTTTTAGCTAAAGGTTTATTGTTGCATGGAGATTTAAATGTTCATCTTGTGGTCCTCTGCTCAGAGAAACCTACCAGAACCTTGCTGGAGAGAGTTGCTGACAGTTTACCTAAGCAGTTAGCTGTAAGTATTTAATACTTCAAATTATTTGGATGAGAACTATCATGTTAAGTTTTACTAAACTAGTCATTACATTTTGAATGTGAATTTCTTTTTTTTTTTTCTTACACATTTTCATGCAAGAAACTAATACAATGCAACTGGAATTTATGGTGAACTGTTTGATCTACTGAATAAAATTTGATAGGCATTCTTTGTGATCAAATGAATAATTCATAACATTTATTTTAGATATTTTCACTTCTGTGAAGTATTTAGCCGATTCTTGGTTTTGTAATGTACAGATTAGCTATTGATGGGATTAACATTTTATAGTAACTATTGAAGCCTGTGAAAAACTTCTGTAGTTTTAATGGCAGAATGCAGTGTCAGTTTTGCATATCTGGGTAGCTGCCAGGTTTATCTTAAAAACATTTTTTGCCTATCATTTCAAAATAAACTTATGCTTTATCAAGAGCTTTTTGTAAAATGTATTACAGCTATTTATTCATAGGGCTATTTTTCCAGGTTTCTGTAGTAGTTTTGACTTTGTGAAATTTTACTGTTAGCTTTTTTTTCCTTTTTTTTTAAAAAAAATTTTTTTTTTTAGTGTAAAAGCTATTGACCTAAATGTATTAATTTCTTATGATTTCAGACTGTCACAGATGAAAAATATGAATTGAGGCGTTGTGTTGAAGAAGCAGCTATCATTGTGACGAGTGAAAAGGAGCCCAAAACCTCCTGCACAGTCACACTGACTTCCCCCGTGATGAGAGAGACTAACATGGCTGAAGGAGGTAACCTAGATGTGCTAATAAGTGACACTTAATGAATTATATAAATGTGTTCTCCCTCAAAAATCTAAGTAGAAAAAGAAAACTTATTAGAAGATTCTTTGTTTTTTAAATTTTACTCTGGTTGATTTTTATATAACTTTAGGTAAATATCAGAAATTTCTTTTCAGATTTCTGCATGATTTTCTTTTCTTTCTTTTTTTTTTTTTGTTTTTTTTTGTTTTCAATTCCTTATATCCGTTTTTAGAGCTACAAGATTATTAAATCAAAATGGGTATTTTTTCTTCATTCCCTACTATCTTATTACTGTTTTACACCTATTTGTTGTTAGCTTCCTTTTTATCAATTTTTCCAGAAGTATTTTACAGCAAATTTTTATTCATTTAATTTTTTTTCTTCTCTGAAATTAAACTTACTGTTTCAATAATTGCATATAATCAAGTTGTGCAAAAGAATGTTTAACTAGATTACAGCAAATGCTATGATACAAAAAATTGTTTTGGTTGCTTGTTTAGCAAGGATGTAACTATTTGCTTGATTGACAAAAATTGTTACTGGATCATCTTTAGATACATTAGCATCTCTAGCACCGATTGTTGTCACTGACTGACTGACATACCAAAATGAGATGTTTTCATCTAAATCTGGATGTTCTTGGTTGTCTAGATGTCAGAAATTGCTATTTAGATGATTTTTAATAAAATATTTTATTTCATTTATAGTAATAAAATAAGTAACATTTTTACTAAATTAGGTAATATTTTAATAAAATGTTGAAGATTAAAGTCTCATTTAATTTATGAATATGTAATATATTACCTAGAATCTAGATGTTTCTTAGTATTTTAATGTGTTTTTTTTTTACTCGATTTTAGATGTAAATTTGAAAATAAAGTTAGCATCATTGCCCTTGCTAGATCTTCACACAAAAGAACTAGCACATCTATTGTCTGACTTTCAGACTTGTTAGATAAATGAAAGCAGATTCTGTCAACATGTTTATTTAATGGCTTTAAAAAAATATATAACAAATGGTATGATTTTTAGAATGTATTATCAAAATATTACAAGCTGGGTTTAATTAGTATTTAATAACTAAGATATGAAGTTTTTAGTTTTTGTAAAGCACAAAAGCTAAAAATTTGTTTCAATTGAAACATTAAAAACTGAAATTTGGTCTTTTGTATTCTCTACAAAGCTTGGCATTTATGATGGTATTTCAGAATTTATTTCATTTAAGATTTTAAATATTTAAGTGCAGCTTCTCTTAATTTCCCCAAAATTAGAAATTGTTTCCAGTTGTGTATTCATTCAGCTTGACATTATACAGGTGTAACAACAGACATTTCTTAGCCTGATCGATTACAAATTTTTATATTGTTTGGAACTGTTTAAGATCCTACAATTTATTACAACCTATTTGATAATTGTGTTGGGATATTTGATGTTTCATAGCAAATTTGTTGGTTTTTGTCTTTAAACCAGTGATTAATTTGATAATTTTTCAGTTTCTCAATGTTGATTCTTCATATTTTTCATCTAATTTTTCCTAAGTATCCAATGTTATATATAGGATTGTTGAAATATATACATTCCAGATTTAGTTAATTTTAAATACTTTTTTATGAGCAGGGAGAACACTTATATCCTAGTTTTCTCTAGAAAATGTTCTAAGTGGTATGTTGTAATATTTAATATTTTTGTCATGTCTTCCATTATCAATTTTTTCTTTTTGCTTCTAGAGAATTGAAATTGTATTCTCAAATATTGTTTGCTGTAATTTTAATGTAAACTAGACTAGACCAAAACCCTTAAATTGCAAACTCACAAGTATTCAGGGTACATAATTTGTACTGAAAATGTAGTGTACCATTTTGTGATTTAGGCTTTTTTAAGGGGCTAATCTGATTTAATTCATCAATCCGCCTCTTTATATTTCATTAGAAAATATTTTGATATTGCCACTGCCTCTAGAAATTACTTTGAAATAAGCAATTTGTCAAAGTTCATTCATAAAATTGTGTGAATTACACCCTTATTCTTAATGAACTAAGGATACTGGGTATTAGTTCTGTTACTTAAATGATTACAACATCATTGATTTGGTATTAATCAAATTATAAACTTGTTTAGATTCTTCTTTTTTTCTTTCTTTTCTTTTCTTTCTTTCTTCAGTATATTGAATAAATTAAATATTTGATTTACTAGCCAATGACCATTCATTAAAACATTTGTAAACTTGGACTCTGTAAGTGATTAGATAAAATATCAAGATTTAAAATTTATTTTTCTCTTACCTTTCTGTGTTAATAATATTGTGAAAATGGTGATGTAGGGCTGAGACTAGGACAGTTAAATATTGAAATTGAATAAAAATTATTTTATATATTTTTAACCCTCCTACTTTTTAATTATCTATTTTAAAATTGCTTTCATATGTATCTTGTGATTAAAATTTGCAATTTATGGGTCAGTATTGAATTTGAATTTTAAAGAGAATACAATTTCAATGATTAATGCTTTTTCTTTCTAAAAATTGTTTCTTGTATGTAATTAAGATGCTTTTGTCTAATAACGTTTCGTGCCAAGCCTTTTACATGTCACCAGGTGGCGAAAGGATGAAGAGAATGGAAGGATTTTTGATCATGGCTTTATCTACTCATGGCTTTATGGATGACTGGATGATGGCATTCTTCCCACCCCTTGCCATATTTCCAACACCTTTACCTGTTGTGATAAATGTCTTAAGGAGTTACTGAATTGCAGTTCTAACTGCAGTTTTTCTTCATAGATTTCCCCTTCTCTTCCTTCATCAATTGACTAAAACAGATTCTGCCTTAATCTGTTGTCCTTTTTATCTGTTTTCTCAAGTCACACTTAACATTACTAAAGTATATTGTTTACTTATTTTTCCTGCTTGCTTTTTTCTTTCTTTTTATCTTCCAAAATATCAATACAGTTTTAATGTTGATCTAAATAAGAATTGAATCCCAAAATAATGTTTTTGTAATTTAAAGTAATTTTTTTGATTTTTCTGACTTTCAATTTCCCTAAGATTTTGTTTTATCAGAATTTAGTTATGTCTTTGTTGTTGTTGTTAACAAGTGTCAGCTGTTAAAAAGGATAAAAAGCAAGTATCAGATTGCATGTTGTTTCCTTATTTGTGACTATTGCTGCTGGCGCTGCTGCGTTAGATGCCATCAGTCCATCTCTATAAGCCATGTAGCAGGTTGCAAGCCTGAGAGTCTATGGTCAAACACCCATTCCAGCATCACTGACATCTGCATCATCATTGTTTATAGAGACAGTAAGCGTGAAAGACCCACCGGATGTTCTGGACAGGCAGAAATGTCTAGATGCTCTAGCCGCACTGCGACATGCTAAGTGGTTTCAGGTTCGATTCCCTTTTTTCTACTTTGCAGCCTTATGGTAGTTGTTCATTGCTGAACCCAATTGTTACACTTCTGTTTAAACATTTACATTAATTTTTTTAATTTTTTTTTTTTTTTTTTTTTAACGTGAAAGAAATTTTTTTAAAATCATTAGCTTTTGTGCAACCAAATGATCAATCTTTCAGAAGAACAAAAATTTTTTTAATAATATTTTATATATATTTATATATAACTATATAAATATATATGTCAAAATTAGATAATACCTTAGTGTGTATTAATTGTTCTCTGACAGGGGATGAATTGATAGGTCAGTCCAAATTGAGAGCATGGATGGATGAATTGTAATTTTTCTTTCAATTTAGTAACTGATATGTTTTGATCATGTGTGCAGGTTTGTTTAATTTCTTTCACCTATTTTTCTGTCATTTCTTTTAAATTCAAATTAATTTTCAAAAGAAAACCTAAGTATTGTTCACTTCTAGTGGATTTAAGGAAAAGAGGGAGTTGTACAGTACATAAGGACCCAGACATGCACACAATGCACAGAGGGGAATGATGATGCCATCATGGTTATCATTAGCCCTCCACACTTTACTCAAGCTTAACCTGACCACTTCAGAATGCTCTTCTAGATTAACATGCTAATTCATCTATTAATAATTATCAATAACCAAATGCTTTTTTTCTGTCCTGTAATTTTAAAGATTAACATTGTTTCCTGGCTTAAATGACTTTTTAAAGACAATTGAATTCTATTTGATAAATGCAAATTATTTTAGAAAACTATATAAACCAAAAAAGAAATTGCTTTTCCAGCTAATTCCTAATAAAAAGATCTTATGAGATTAAAACAAATAAGAATAAATTAGACTTTTCACTAACCTTACTAATAAGAATATTGTTTGCTTTTAACTTGGATTTAGTATTGGTTAACAGAACAATTGGAAATCTAGATAATTTTGTTTTTTGGCATTCAATAATAGATGTTTCTTATATCATTTTTTGAAAATTTAAGTTACACATTTCTTTTGCTTGTTAAATTTATCATTTTTTAACACTTAATTATACTCTATTTCTTGTATTACAATGCTTACTGGTTTGAAATCTTTATTTCATTAATACTTTCTCTGTAGTGTAGCTTTTAATAGATATCCAGGGATTTGGTTGCCTGGCTTTTCACAAACCCCATCCCCTTTCCCCATAGCTTGATTATACTGGATATAAAACATAAACATGGTTGCCAAATGTAACTTTGTTAACTAATTTAGTATTCAAAAATTGTCTGTTTTTAAAGTCAGCTTAAAAATGATTTTAACCTTAATTCAGATCACATTTTTGTCAAGCCTTGTAATTAATCATTTATGATTCTATTTCAAATTATAAGTGGTTAGCATATGTTGACATTTTAATTTTGTGTGACCTGTTGAACCTCAGCTTATTGATTAGGCATTCATCATTTACAAAGGAGTCCTTTTAATAATTATTTGTCTAGCTGATATAGAGATCGCTCATTTTAAAAAAAATTTCTTTACAAGCAGGAAAGTTTAGGTTAAAACATTGCTTAATTACAAACGTCTACCTCATAACTTCAATTGAAATGTTAGATCTTCTATCTCTTGTAAAACATGACAAATCTGGGGTCTGTTTACATAGGGTTGGGTAAGCCTTTTTATTAATCAAAAATAATGTTACTTATGAAGGCAACTTTGAAGCTGCTGCAGCTGTTCTAAATCACTGCTGCTGTACCAAGCAATGAACCAGCTTTACTTTTGTTTTCAGACTGCTTGGATTTAATTTGGTTGGATATTGCTCGTCAGTTTTTTTGCAGAATAATTTTGAACTGATGTTTTGACAGAATTTTGTCTGGCATATGCTTGTTAAACCCTGTTATGCTGGCATTGTTTCCCCTTATATCCCCATCCATCAACCCATTTTTCTTTTTCTTTCACAATCTAAGCATGATTTACCTCTGCCTAGATTGTCTTAGTCTTTGAATTTGTTAACTTTCAGTTATCTGCTTCTATTTTGTATTGGCAAATCTTTTTCGTGTCCCTCCTGAACTTTCTTTTTTTTCTCAATGATATATTTTTAGCTCTCATCTGATACAGATTTTTTATCTTTCTCTTGGAATATCAAAAACTAAAGTCTGCAAAAAGTACAATTTTAATATTTAAAAAAATTTTCTTATGTCAGTTACATATTTGTATATTATAGGTTGATCAGCATATATGTAAATAATTGTTTTTCTAAGTTTGTTCTGGAAGCAAAAACATTTAGATGTCTTCATTATATTCAAATATAAACTATTCTTTATTGGACCACTGTAAGGCAAGTTGTGTGTGATAATGTAATATTTTTTATTATACAGTCAAATATATAATCTGACTAACAAGTATCTATTTAATCCTCAAATGTCTTTTATATTGTGCACAGTGCAGCGTTTTTGTGTGTTGGTAAATCCAATAAGTAATAAGCATCTAAATATTTGATAAGGCAAGTTTTAGAAAGCTTTTGAGTGTTAACTGTAATTTAGATAACCTTTTTATAAAGGTGTAATAATTAAAGTGTGTACACATTTATTCAGCTGGTATTACTTTTCAATTAATACTCTTGATTAGCCTAACTTTGTAATTGATTTGAGAAATTTATGGTAGTGATCTGAATTAAGGTTGAATAAAGAGTGATGGATCTTATTTTTTGCTTGTTTCCTTTAGAGAATTCATCCTGACAATGCATAAAGTTCAACCACCCATTTCTGGGCTAACTTGTGTCTTGCTTCATGATTTACATCTTCATGATTTACATCTTTTTGATTTTCTCTTGGTTGAATTTTTTTGTTTTGGATGGGCTTTAAAATTTTATTTCTATTAACTTCTGGTTGTGGATAAACAAATTCAACCACTTCTACACCAAAGTCCTGTCTAAAGGAAACAAATTATTCCTTGAAGTCATTTTTATTGATAATGCTCTTTACTTTATGCATGTCATCAAAATCTCTCACCAAATTTTCTAAACTTTTTTTTTCTTCTGTTTTGAAATAATGAAACCAAAAAGTTTTTATTTTTCCTCTTTACTCTGAACCTCTTGCTTAGGTGACTTGCTGCCAGCTTGGTTATCTTTCTTCATCCATCCATATATCTGCTGGTACAGCAGATGACTTGTCAGAGAACAGGATCTCTGCTGCAGCAGCCATTTTTTTACCTAGCTAGCCACTGCCTGTGAAAAGATTGATCATTCGTGGCCGTTATCAGGAATGTACATGAGGCTGGAAAGTGGGCAGCAGGGATGGGTGGGCAGGGCATTTGGGCTATGACATATTGATGAGCAGTTTGAGAGCTGCAGCTACTATAGCTGCACCATCAAGCTGCTTGCTCTATGTCTGGCCATTATGGGAGGGGATTGTATTCTAGGAACAAAACAAATTCCAATGTCATCAATGTCTTAGTTGTGGTTTTTATACTACTGTCTTAACTACAAAAATCTTTTTATCCACATTTTTCTAGTGGTTGGAATCCTTAACTTTTTTACTCACCCTGTATTTGTCATTTTCTATCAGCTAGTTATAACATTTTTAGTTTAAGCGTAAACATTCTTGATACCAGCTATAAAGAGGCAGGAGCTTTTTTTCCTTTATGCTTATGTATAATTCTGTTTTCAAATATATTCGCAATTTTTATTAAAAAAAATTTTTTATACTGATTATTCCTCTTAATGGTGACTTCTATAACAGATTTCTTGCCTCAAATGACCTCAGAACAATTTAGAGAATCATACTTTCCACAGTCTTACCAGGAATATTTCCATGCTTTATTTACTTAATAAGTAGACCAATATAGGGTACTAGTAACAAGTAAAGGATTCCTCTAAATTCCTTGGTTCATAGATTTATTACATTTTAACCTTTTCACTTACTGACAACCAACCCATGGTGAATTTTTGATTACAAAACCAGTCATGCAGATAATAGTTTTTTTGGGTGAAAATTTTTCATTCCTTCAACATGTTCAAATTGGTTGTGACATCCATCCAGTCCTCATTGGCTCTCTGAAAACTTATAAAAGGGCAAGATTTTTAGTACTGAAATAAATATGACTAGAACTAGGTTGAATTTTATGATATTAAAGGATTTTAAGTTTATTATATCCAGTTTTAAGAAGTGGGTTATTATATTGATATTTTCCTGTTTTTAATTTAAATTTAAAAAAAAAAAGCTTGCTAATTAGTGGGTTATTAAACATTTAAAATCTAAATTAAGTCTTGTTAGTTTCTTGTAGTTTGACCTTGAGAGCCTAATAGGAATTAGAAAAAACTGGTTCTGTAATCCCCAAATTAATTTAGTATTCAGTTTTCATGTCCCCCAACCCACCCACCATTCTTTTTTCTTTTATTGGCAATGCATCTTGATTCTTTTTCCTGTGTAGGCTAGAGCTACTGGTTTGCAATCCTGTGTTGTGGTTATTCGCATCCTGAGGGACCTTTGTCAGAGAATTCCCACATGGACACCTCTCAATGAATGGGTAAGTTCCCCCACCAAGAATGTCGCCATTCATAAAATATTTTCTTTCTTTCAGCCATAGTTCTGTTTTTATGATGTTTCAAAGCTAATTCATTGCTCTCTATATTTTTGATAGGCAATGGAATTGCTGGTTGAGAAATGTGTGAGTAGTGGTGGGACCAGCTTGAGCCCTGGAGATGCTCTTCGGAGAGTATTTGAATGTATTGCTTCTGGAATACTGCTACCAGGTAAGGGTTAACATATTATGCTTGTATTGATGTAAATATTACGCTTTTGCATAGTGATTATCATATGGCAGTGATGTGAGAAATTTTGAAAAATCTTCAACTGCTAAATATATACTTATAAAAAAATTTGATTAATGCAATTTCAAAATTGTAACAATAACAATGTTAATAAAGGGAAATATGTGATGAACATCAGGATTTAAAAAAAAACGGAACTCTGATGACAGACAAGTAACAGGCTCAGAAATCAAGTGCGAGAACAGTCTGAAAGTTGACAGAGCCAGGGATTTTAAGCAAGGGTATCTTTTCCTTTGGGGGTGGTTGTGTGTGTGGGTTTTTAAAAAAACTTTTTATTTTTTTGGTCTCTTTATGAAAATCACACACCTAAAGCCGCTCAGTAATTGTAATACAACAAAAGAAGCAGAAGAATTCAGTTAACTGAATTCTTCTGCTTCTTGTTGTATTACAACTGTTAAAAACAACTAATTTTTCCAAAGTTTGTGAATGCAATCAATACTATAAACTAATTATATACTTAAAAAGATATTTGAACCTTAACCATGTCTAAGAGTGATACAATTGAGTGTGGGGGTGGGGAATAATTACTTTAGACATTAAACTTGACATAATTAAAAGATTTTAACATGGTGGAAGTAAAGGCAACATTGGGAGAGATTTTGACTTTAATGAGACAACAACGGTCAAAAGTCTTCAAATGACTTATTTTTTTTCTGAAAGTAAATGATGCTAAAACTAGTTTCACATTTATTATTTTCTTTACAAAAGTATCATTGTGTACTTTTAGAGTAGCTATACTCGGACCTGCCATGGTTTAGAAATTCTCAGTGAGATTTCTGGAAAAAGGTGGCCCACTTTTCTTTCTTTTTTTTTTTCATAATTTTTTAGTTGATTTTTATCGTAACTTCAGGCCGGTTTAAAAAAATAAAATAAATAAGCAACTGTAAAAAGTAGTGCTAAAAATTAATGATTTATAATACTTCAAATAAAATTAAATGCAAAATATCTTTATTTGACAAAACTAGTTATCTCCCCTAGACGCTTCTATGGAAGGGTATAAAGAGGATAACCACTTAAATACAGATAGTCACCGACTTAGGTTTGCATGATTTACGATATTTCGAAATTGCAATCATTTTTTTTTTATTATTGCAAATAAAACTAAAAGAGCAGTAATCCGTTTCACACTACATGGAGATCTACAATGCAGTCGCGTTTAAGTCACTAATAATTGGTCGTGGATCAATTGTAATTTCTACCATTGATTATTGTATTTAATTAACACGGTTTTGATATACACATTAACATCTAAGGAATAATTAATCAAGGGAAACCTATATAACACTTTTGCTTTTTCACTTTAAATAACCAAAATTAAACATTTGTAACAATTAAGCAAAAATTCTCTTTAATGAAAACTAGATGGTCTTTTCTACTTCCTCTTTTATAGGAAGAAATATCAAAGAGACAAGATGAATAAGTTATTTTCTGCATTTTTCATTTGGTTGTTATAATAAAGCAAGCATAATGACTAAGCATTATTTTCATGTCATTTGAAATGGCACACAAATGCTACCAAATCCTCCCTGCCCCAAATTTCAATGATACTAATTGACAAAACCAGCTTTCATGGATTTTGTAAAATATTAACTGAAAGAATAATCTAAAGGTAGACTATCATGACACTTAGTTAAGAGACCTCACCCCTAAATCAGATGAGATTAGAAATGACATTACTTTTGCATTATTTCTGCATTAGAAAAGCCCTAATACTTGTAAGCTTTGTAATCACATTCAGCATGATGTGCAAATCAAATCGGTTTCATGCTATTTCTTCATACTGAGCTAAAACCATTCACTTTTTGATTAGGCAAGGTTGGTGGGAATGCAAGTAATATGGTAAAAAGAAGTTCAATCTTTTTAAACCAAAATAATTTGATTTACTGTAGGTAAATTTGATAGTCTCAAAATCTTCATAGACTATTGTAGTGAGTTTAATCCTCAGTGTCCCAAACCAGACTAGGTTAAATGTAGTACCTATCAATAATTTCAAGATTCTTTCTTTTACTGGTGTTGACAGTTTTGTTTTGTAATTCTTGTTTCTTGAGACAGCATATAATTTGCAAATAATGTAATATTTTTATTTATTTATTTATTTTTTATTACAATTCAATTTTAGAAGAATAAGATTAGTATACAAGCAGTTGGTTCTATCAATGGTTTTTTAAAAAATCAATTTTATATTAGAGCCATGATAGATTATCATTCCCCAGTTATGTTTTGTAAATCATTTTATGTAGGTCAATGTAGCTAAAAAAACAAATTTAATTTCAGGTGGACCTGGTTTGTACGATCCCTGTGAAAAAGAAGCTACTGATGCCTCAGCTTCATTAACAACTCAAGAGAGAGAAAATATTACTGCTTCAGCGCAAGTAAGTTCTAATATTCATTAACTTTGGGTTTATTTTACCTGTTTTTGCTAAGTTACATGTCATTTCTTAAACTACTCTTTCTTATCCTAAAAGGGCTGGTAATTTTCAAAGCCTATGAGAACTTGAAGATAGCATTTAACAATCATATTTTAGTCTGTCTTCAAAAATAAATATAATTGAATTTTACGATGGAATTCATGTTGAGAAAACTTTCAATGTATATTTTATTTTTTCCAGCATGCTTTAAGGCTAATTGCATTCCGACAAATCTACAAAGTATTAGGTATGGACCAGTTGCCTGCCCCACGTTTCCCCAGACCTAGGTTTAATCCTCGCAAGCGTAGGCGAACTAACAGTGCCGGTGATGGAGAAGGTAAGTTTTTTCCTCCTGCTTTATGTATTAATATCTCATGAGCCTGACTCAAGAATGCAATAATCCTCGATAAACTGAAGTGGCTTTTCAGTAAGAGTAATGCTCATTTATTTTCCAATTATTTTAGTTTCTGTTTACTGTTTATTAGTACTAATTTTGTTTTATTTTTTACTATTTAACTTTAGATTTGTACCCTTTGTGAATTCTTTAAAATTTCTCTGACTACATTTATCTCAAACTAAATGTGATATTGGGTTATTTAAATAATATGGTAATATAATCCATATTAGAAAATTAATATATTTTCTACAAGAAGAATTTTATTTGTGCTTCATTTATCCAATTTTCTAAATTTTAAATTTTCTTTTCTTTTTTTTCCAGCTGGTGGTGAAAAGAAAGACAAGAGAGATGCTGATAGTGATATGATACTGGAAATGTCTGACATTTAATTTTCCATTTTTCCCATTCTTTTAAAGATTCTTTACCTCTTCTGTTAGTCCTTTAAAATCAAACTGTCCTTTAAAAATTTTCTTTGTGGTCTTATTTTAAGTTCTTGCCCATATATACTTTTCTCTTCCCCCCTCCCTTCCCATTTCCTTTGCAAATAGCTTCTGCTTTTAATATATCTTGAATTGAAATAACAGTCAACTGATTTGGGCAAAAGATAATTGCCTTGGCAGTGAAGAAATTCATGCTTTTGCCTTTATCATCATGGTCCATGTGCACTGTTTTGACTTAGTTGAAAATAAACTAATCGGGGCAGAATTTAGACTTTCTTTTTCTTTTTCATATAAAGAACCATTGTGAAATGCCATAACTACTTTGTAATTTTGCTATTTCTCATTTGCAGGTGGAAAAATAATCTTTCTAAATTATGTATATCAAGTTATATTTATTTTTAAAATATGAAATTTTAGCAGATTACAAAATAAGAACTCTTGGCAACTGTCTATTTATGTAACATATACACTTTACACAAAAGTCAAATCCTTCTCCTGGTTATATTTCTAGGGCTAAATTTGAAGGTCAATAATAACACTGATACTACTACTACTACTACTTTTAAGAGTGTAATTTATATGCAAATCAAAATTATTACAGCATTAGTAGCAGCCCTACATGTTGAAAAAAAAATATTAATCCATGTCATTAATGAATAGACTTGCTTTTTAAAAAAATGTTGTTTTTTTTAATGATCTATCACACTCAACACACTAGCTTAATGAAATAAATCTCATGTATCATTACTAGATGCTCTAGTATTGTTTACATACTTAGTGAACCTTTGTCATGTATTAGTGGGGCGGCATAGCTAACCTATTCATTTTGTGATAAAAGTGCCAAATTTGGTACATATATAGCTTAATATATTTGGATATCTGGATATTGGGCCATTGCAGATTGGCATTCTGATGACCATGGCAGCCATTTTGGAAAATTGCTGCCAGCAGTTACTGGCATAGAACATTCCGGCCAATCACAATCTGCTGTTTTCAGCACAACTAATATTTACATACGAGTTAAAGTGTAAAAATGTTTTATTACAATGTAAGGCAATAAATGAAAGAAAACACAAAGTGGTGAGATTGTCTCTACTACTGATAACTTTATTAAACTGTAGCAGTAGTGAGTATAGTTATGTATTAACATATGCCATGTAACAATGTTCAGTGAATGTACTGAAGACATTAACTCTGGTACTTAATTTAGTTGAAAAGTCCAGTGTAATTGCTGTATACTATTTGAACACATCTTCATCATGTTAATTATTCATCATGGCGAAACAACTTGGTATTTTAATGAGATCTTAGTCAGCTATCGCATTCTCCCTCACAGAAGCATTGAAGTGCAGCTTGTGGTAATGTCGTACAGTGGGGCTTATACATTCTTCACCCACCCCCAGTCGGGTGGTGATGGCAGCACAGGGTCTGGTGCCGGTGTCTTCCCCCTGATAGAGCACCTCGTCTTCCTATAAGCTGGTGTGCATCTTTAAAGTCCTCAATCAGGGCTGAAACCTCTGGGCCAGCTACCATCTTCACGCAAGCATTATTCTGGTCATATGCTTGATCGATGGAGATTGCTGAGAAGACCCAGTTGGTTTTCTGAATGGTGCAATTACCAGCATTAAATTCTCTGGCAACATCTGGATGTCTTGTTGGTAGTTCAGTCATGTCATGGAGATGAACTGGGATCCAGCAGGCATAGTTGGTATGGTTCAGAGCAAAGAACCTGGGGACAAGTTCTGTCAGAGCATCGAGGTACATGCTGAAGGAGTTCTAACACAGGGATCGCACATAGTCCAGTAAACACAGCCCCCAGTCCTGGAATTGAGGACAGCTCTTCCTTCTTTGAACACCATTCGTCAAATACCAAGGGCTCATCTTTTGTATCTGTAACAGTTTAAATGTAGGCCTGATTCTGTAGGATGTATAAAGCAAGTGCTGTTCTAGACAGCTTGTGGCCAGCGACACGCTGTAAAAAAAGACTATTTGCTCTAGTATCCATCTGACAAAATAATGCTACAAGAACTGTTTTTACTGATTCACGGCACTATATAATAAAATTATAATATGAAATGATCAATTACTTTATTTGGCTTTCAGGGTTAGTAGGATCTAGATAATGTCTGTTATTGCATATAAGTTCCAATGGTATAGGAAAGTTTGACCAACCACTGGTGGCCATCTTTAAAAATGGCTGCCACGGACACTAGGTGGCAAGTTTGTGATGTGGTCTCATATCCAGTTTTGTTCCAATATATCTATCAACACACCTGCCAAATTTGGTGCTTTTATTACACCATGAACAATTGTTATGTTGAGATATGCCGCCCCACTACATTAAACTCTGGCCATATTTTGACATCCCACGATTTGCTGTGTTTTTGTTGTAGTATATTGTTACTACATTTTGGTAAGGTGGGCTTCTCATAATAAGTTAACTTTCCTTTTTTTGTGAAAGCCTTATTTGTTTAATCTGTTTATTCTTGAAAACAATATCTTGAGCCAAGCACATAATTTAGGAGAAATACTGATTGATCAACATTGACATGGGTATATACAGAAATTTGGTCATCAAACGTGCTTAAAATTCATGGAATTATGAAAACCCTGCATTTTGTCAGTATTCCTGGTATATTCTACTTCAACCTAGAAACAGTGTAAGGATTTTTTAAAAATTTTGTATAAATAGTTTTAACTTCCAACCTACACTTGACCTGGATACTTATAAGAGAATTTGAAACTAATGAACCTGCATTTTATGTATTCATGATATAACCTTCTTCAACCTGAAAGAGAATTGGATAGTAGGCATTGGGTAATCTACTCAAATAATGTACAGTGTGATTTTCTTGGTCTGTTGTCCCTAAAACTGGACTCTTCCACTGGAAATTGCTTCCTACCCACTGTTTCAAACTATGCATTCTTCTCGGTAAATAAATTCAGTATTTTTTAAAAAGTACAACTTTCTTACCATTTTACCAAAAACCCTGCACTTTTTACTTCAAAATTATGGCGAAAATCTGAATAGAACCACCTCAGTATTTTACTTAAGAATTATGCCAATATGTGTGCACCACCTATTGATCATATGCACAGAGATTTCTAACTGTATTTTCGTATATATCTTCTACTGCAAATTCCTTGTTGCACCAAGCTCTGTCCATAGCTTATACTATATGCTGATGATGATTTTAAATATTTGTTAACAGTAGGCATTAGATGAAAGAAATTCTTTTCCAAGAAATCTGTCTTTACTTCAGATGAAAGTAAAGTGATGTTCCTTCCTGGCTGCTTGGTTATCTTTTAATAGCAGAACTGTGACTTTATCCTTCAATCACAGTATATTCACTGCAAGTCTTTATATTACTGCCTAGTTTCCAAAAACTCCTCGATTTTACTGTCACAAATTAACTTCCTACCAATACTGCTGCTCCAGTGATCCTGTGGGTGAACTTTGTCAGAAAATATTCAAGTATACAGGTCATGCTAATGTTATTCACTGACACTAAATAAAGCCAACACCAAACTTTTTTTTTTGACTAGTTTGAATTATTCTTGTTTCAAATAGTTTTTAAGCTACTGACATGTTACTTTCTTTGCAAAAACATTGTAAAATTCATAGTAAGCCTTCAGAAAAGCAGAAGAATATTTTTGTTTTTGTGAAGTTCTTAATAAGGATAGTGATGTTTCTCTCAGGCATGTTTTTTTTTTTTTTTTTTTTTTTTTTTTTTTTTTAGATTTATAAAAAAAAAATTTAATTAAAATATAACTTGATGTTCTTTTCCTAAATTAAGATGCATTAAGAAATTTCCACAGGTCCAGCTAGTAAAGAATTATTTTGATCATATTGTTTCTATACAATTATAAAAAGTGAACCCCCAATTACATTAGAGATTTTAAATCTTAATCTCAAATGCCTACAAACCTTCATTAAGACTGAAACCTGATTTTAGATGAGTTATATGGCAGGATATGGTAAATTTTACAAAGTCCGCCAAAAGGAGGTACATGTATGTTCAAAGGCTTCCCGTAGATTTAAAATGCCATCAACTATCTGTATTCCAACATGTCCAACTCTAACCAAAGAGCCCACTTTCATTAAGCAAAATAATCTTTCAATAAAATAAAATGAAAATATGACCCTTTACAATTCTAATTATTTGAAATAGGTACTAGGCAATAAGTTTTTCCCCTCTCTATATTGCGATCTCCACAAAACAACAGTTTAAAGATCCAACCAGTTTTCCTAATATGAAAGTAGCGCTCACGAATGCAAGGAAGTTTGGTTGTGTATATTGATTCTTTGGGGAAGCTTTTACCACATGCAAACAGAAATTAGTGAAGTGTTATTAAAAATTATTCTGGGCACCTGCTCTTGTTGAAAACTGATACGGAAAGATTTTCTGATTTATTTGCTATCAAAGTTAAGCAATGGAAATCCATTTATGTGCAATGCCGACTTGACTAAGGATGGTATCCAGGAAAGACTCATTAAAATGCAATGAAAAATGTAAATTTCAACTTTGAAAATGAGGAGCTGTGATGCTCAAAAATAATAAATTAATCTATCCAACAATCTGGTATGAAATATCCCAAATCTTCCATGTTTTCCTACAACTTTCAGGTGTGTGAACCTTTTTTACAAAGAAAAGAAATAGACTTATGTTTAAGGGAAGATATCAGACATTTAAAACGGATTTTTCATGATCTTGCTAAAAAGCATCAAGTGCAAGGATCCCACCGACTAGTGTTAAAAACTTCTTTTTTGTTAATGGACAGGTTGGTGATTCTTAAATTTTTTTATTTAAAAAAAAAGATTTTTCTTAAAATACAACAAATAAACAAGAAATTTAAAAAAACAACTGAGAAACACTAATGCAAACTTCAGTAATGGCACTGAGAATTGGTTAACAAAAAGTCCATCAAAGTAAATGGAGTTCTTGCAATCTCACCAGTTTTTGTTACTACTGACATAAGACCTTAAGTATCAGTCTGTGACTGCAGTGTTATAGTTCAGATTGGCGGGGGGTACTCCTCTAGTTTTCAAGATTACTGAGAGCAATTATACACCTGAGGAAGAGTAAAGAATATATCAACCAACATATTCTTTTAAAAATAATGAGATGAAAACAATAGTCCTGTTGGTATGTAAACTTATTTATTAAACTGTTTCTCTGTCCATAACAGTTGACTCTTCCACTTGAAAGGAATAATTTTTCTGATAAAAATATCTCCCACTCACCATTTGAAACAATGGACTCTTCCACTGAAACAAATTCAAGTTTCTTTTCTTCAAGAAGAAAAAAAAAGATTCAAATGTAACCTCCCCCCCTCCATGATTAACTAGTTTCAATATAATGAAGATCTGACAAGTTCAAAAAATGAATGGAATAATGAAAATATGTTGTCCTAGAATTTCAGAAAACTGAATTTTGAGTACAGTCCTCATGTTTCATGAGCTTTCCAGAACATTTAAACTTTGTTGAATCAGCTGCATAAACATAATGTAGCGTTTATAACCGGCCTTTGGAAAAGAGTATTTGTCTCGCATCTAAGAAATTAAAGCCATCATTTTGCCAACTGGTAGAACACATTTGACCGTTGGAGGTATTTTGTTCTTTAGATGGATCTGTAAAGGCTCTAGAACCAATGGAAAAACACAACTTTACTAGAGTTCAGGTAGGTTCACACGTAGGTCAGATCTGTGGGGACATGATGGTGTGAGTTTATCGTAGTCATGTCAATGTGGCATAGTGGGTTGACAAAAACCAGTCTGAATTGTGATGAGTGGCAAAGACAAAAGGACTCCTATCATGTGTGTTTTGTGAGTCATTCATGGAACATGATTGATACCTTGAGTTTGGAGTCTGCTTTATAATGGTAAAGTGGATCAGAGTGGGAGCACTGATGGGTTAGAAAAAAATGTTTTTTTTTTGCTGAGCTCAAATAGGACTGATTGTGCAAATGGATCCACTCAAAGTAATAAAACTTTTTATGATTGTCTCTTAGCCTTGAACCTACATAGACGAGTTGGATCTAGTAAACATACTTGGCTGAAACGATATGTAATTGGGATATGGTAAACATACATTTATAACTTTCTACGCCATAGTAGCAATGTCAACTAGCTAAATTTTGGTCATGGGTTGCTCATTTTCTTGAATGTTCTCTACTTGGTCATTAATTGTCTGTATCAAATATTTGTAAAATACCTTGATTTGAGAGTGTATCTATAGACAAGTGCTGAAAGTACTGGTTCTCATCACCACAGTTAAGCTGCATTGAACTTGATCAGTACTTCTGATGGGTGACCATTTAGTAACACTGGTTACTGTAAGCAGCTTATAGCCTTGTGCCAGACTAAGCAAAGCTTAGTAAATTAAGAGATTATTGGGATATGAAAATTTCTGGTTTACTTGAGAATTAAAATTAATGGCGGAGGAGGAGGAGACCACACCAACATCAAAAGGCTAAGTTAAGGGACTTAAGCACTAAAATTCCATTTATATACATGTCACCTTGTGCCAAAACTAAGATACACTTAGTAAATATACAAGTGTGTATATGTGTGTGTAATTCCATCTATCTTGTTCTTTAAAATGAAATACATGAAAGATTTTATTCTATTACATAGACTTTATTTTTAATGTTAATTTGCCTTTTTGAGTCGCATGATAAACTGAATTCTGTTGTGATTGGTTTTTATATGGTCACTTGACAGGGAAAAGTAAAAGAATTGAGTAAGAAGAAAAAATATTTTCATGATTCCTATAATTAAAAAAAACAAAAATATACTCCCAAATGAAACTGGTGGAAAAAAAAAATTGATCTCTGCAAAGGGGTTGAAATTTCATTTTTTGCAAAAAATATCAAACAGAGGTTCGCTAAGCAATTTTAAAATGTAAAGGATGAAACTAACTTTAAAAGAAGAAAAATAATAAAACCTGTAAGTAATCATTGAGTTATCCTTGCAAATTGGGCATTGAAAAGTTATCTCCCTTTATGACTAAAAGTGGCTAGATTCTTTTCATTTTTGCCTGATTTGCAAACATCAACAAACAGAAAAATATAGGTTTTTTGGGTTTTTAAAAAAAAAATAATTTATATTATTCACATCATCTTTACAACATTATGACTGGAAGTGCCACTGGGATATTTACATTAGTGTGTGTGTGTGTATATATGTATGTGTTAATAATAAAGTTGCAAAAAGATGGTGCATAGCTTCCAAAAGGTAAGCAAACTTAGAATTTAAATAATTGCCATCTGATTTACGACCCAAAAAGATATAGAAATTGTATTATGAGGCATTGAAGACCACATTTTTGTATTGAGTCTGTTCATGAAATAATAGAAATATTTGCTTTTATCCACCTTCTAAAATAAAATAGAATAAGATTTTACAAAATCATACATTTAAATCCTTGGATGACACCTCTTACTGTCAATCTATGGAAGTTGTTAGGTGCAAGAAAGTGCTTTCTTTTGCTTTTTAAAATTTTTTTTTTTACATACAAAATATAATCAGCACTAATAAGTACAGCTTATAATTTAGAAGTTATGATAAAGTAGAATTAGTCAAGTGGTAAATAGATTTTGTACATATGTCATATTTTAATTTATTAGATGAAGCCTTGTCAATTATTTTTAATTATTGATTAATAATATAACAAGGCACTCCAAATATGTGAAATATGCCAAATACTGTAAAAGATATCTTGTTTTTTTAAATGCATTACTATCCTAAAAGGGTGGAACATTTCAAAGTCTGAATAAAGTTTTGGGAAAAAACTGTATAAACCAAGAAAGTGGTTGAATAATAATTAAAGGGTGGAAATGAGTTTATTTTAACCATTATTGTTTTTTGACTTGTATTTTCTTTCATCTGAAATTTTTTAGTTGCTTTTTATCGCAACCTACTCAGACTGTCAATCTACAGCCATGTAGATTGGATATAAAGAATAAGCTCCCTTTTACCCCAGGAAGTGCTCTGAGCTACTAGTGTTCTTTCAGCATGCAGTAGATCAAATCTAACCCTTAAACTTACCCTTCATAGGGCCAGAAGGGCGCAAGTTTGAATCTCACCTAAAGCTTATTCTTTATATCCAATCTGTGCTATTTATTCATTGCCGTAGACTGACGATCTGTGTAAGATGCGATAAAAAGCAACTAAATAATTTAAGATGAGAAAAAATACTGGTAAAAAATTAAGTGGTTGACAATGATTCATCTAATAAATAAAGTTGATTTTTAAGTTAACAATATTTTGTAACAGTAGGTAGGTAACTATGATATCTACATCAAGAATCAAAATAGTGATAGCTTAGATATTCTAAATCAGCTTGCAGGTTAAAAAACAGAACCTGAGAATCTCAACATCTCTGTAAATACAAAGCAATTTTTAGCTTATAATACTGACTTCACCAATGTTGCTACTTCTGATATTTATTCCCAAGTAAGGCAAACTCATACATTTAAATAAACTGAATTTGTTTTCATTGAAAGTAAAATCAAAACATTTTCATTTCAAGAGCTGTTTGTGAGCTTATGTTGTTACTCCATCATTTCAGCCAAAAGCAGGGAGGGTATACTCTGTGTGGCTGGTATAGCTAGTAATGAATGGAGCCACTCAGTATATTAGTTGCCATTTATTTCTGTGAGAAAAATCCTTTTCTTACAGATTGTACACTAGAAGAATAGATCAGTTGAAATGTATCAACATGTTTTTAAATTCAAATTATTAAATTATGTAAGTCTTTTGCTTTGTAAAAAAAACAGTAATTTTATTCAATTGTAAACTTCCCGTGCTGGAAAATGAATTCAGCAAAGTGAATTTAAATTCTGGTCCCAGCTATGGATATCACTTTTTCTCTAATACTTTTGGAAAAGATAAATTTATATCTTTCTTTATAACCTGTAAAACTACCAACCTACTTTATTGTTTATTCCTATTATTATTGTTTATGCCATGTCTTCTCTTAAAACATTAATCTATGGCATAAATGATTTATATTTTTAAAATGTTTTAAGCTGCCATATTATTTATGTTATTAAAGTAAATAATAATTTAACAAGTATTGTTGTTGAACCTGTGTTACATAAAACAATCTGTTCAATTTTGAATATCACTGGAAAGAGCAATTTCTGAAACAAGAGAATAAGAGTTTGTGTTGTACAGGTAGGCAGCAAAGTAGGTACCATATTTGCCAGTGTATAAGACATTATTTTTAAAAATTGCAAATTTTACTGGTATTATTAACTGGGGGGTCTACTGAAACTCAAAATAGACAGATCTGGGGCTTGAGTGAGTTGCAGTGAGCATCTAGCAAATATCCTTGTAAACCATGCATCTTTTATAGGCTGAGAAATACAGTATTAAGCTGATTTGATTTATTTTATGTTTTCTGATACAGGACTATCAAAGAAAAAGCCTATTTTATTCTCATAACAATTCCTTTTCCTTAAAAAATGAAAGTTGGTAATTGAAAATCCATGGGAATAATTTCAAGAAAAACAGAAAACAGATTACAATACAAAATTTATTGAAAGACAAAATACAATGTTGAAAGAGAATGTTTAAAACTGTACAGATAACAGATCTGTAAATGAATAGTAAAAAAAGTAAAAGTACAGTAAACTCTCAATATAACAAATGTTGGCTTTAACAAACTCGTGGATCCATCCAAACTGACTTCAGAGTTACCAAATGAAGTTCGATGAATGCAGCAAACACGTGGACCATAAAGAACTTTCGGTACTTTGCAGAAAGACTAAATGCACAATGTTTTAAAAAAACTACAAAGCAAACAAAATATATAATAACTATTTTAATACAGAACAATTCATTAATTAACAATACTTTCATACAAAAGTTAATTTTATTTTTTATTTAAATACTTTTATTTTAATTCAATTTATTTTTTTAAAAAACACACTTTAATGTGTCTGATATTTTCGGCTATCTGTGCCATTATATTTTCAAAAGCATTGTCACTGTATCTCTGTGACCAGAGAAATTTGTCTGAGTGTATAATGGTACCTGGCAGAATGTTTTTTTTAATCAATTTCAGCAGTTGCTTTGCTCCTGTTGTGAACAAATACCATGAAACCCACGAGGGTTGTCATATATTGAAACCACCAGAAACCCATCGACATGGTATATAACATCCTCTGTGATACTTTTTTCATCATAAAAATCATAACATTTGTTTTTAGAAATTGAAAGATAACTTTTCAAAAAAATTAAAATGAAAACAGGGATGTTGTGTCATGTCACGTGTTTCCGCAATTATGAAATATCAAATATGAATTTCTGTTATGAAAATGATGGAATTGTGTATTAAGTTTTGTATTAAAGTATTGTTAATTAATAAATTGTTTTGCATTAGAATATTATTGTTGTTTGTTTTGTAGTTTTTTGATAAATTTATTGTGTTTTAGTATGTAAAATATTATTTGTTTAAATTAAAATGAAAAGAGGAACAGTGTCATAGTCACGGCAATGAATATGACAGAATTTTTTTTTTTTGGAACAAATACTTTTTTCTGTTGCACCCGTGTGATTTTGTAACAGATGTTTTTTGGTGTGTATCTGGACCTGTCTTCCCGCAAAAAACTAAACTTTCCTCTTATTTACGGAACAAAGTTCGATAAATATGAGAACTGATCGTGCACGTGACAAGACTGATATTGGTGTGAACAAAATCTGGGAAGTGCGTGTGTGGTTACAGCTTTTTTGTGTGCCTTTCTCCCATGGCTTACCGAAAAATGTAAGGTAAGGTCGAAAATAGAAAGGGATAACCGAACTGCTTTTGGATTTACTGAATGAGGGGCAATTATCAGGTATAACAGTTTCGGCTTTAACGACAACCCCCAATTAGTTTGTTATAGTGAGGGTTTACTGTATAAAGGTCTCCAGCAGAAAACAGTTGAAATAAAGTTATTTATTAGAACCATTATCTCTGAGATACATGATTTTTTTTTTTTTTTTTTTTTTTTTTAATATATTCAAGCAATAAAATCCTTAAAAACGTTATATATTTTCAGTAATTAGGTGCCTAAGAAACTGTATAATTAATCGATTCAGCAGTTTCAAAGTTCAATATAAGCTTATTGACATGGTTATTTATGTATAAAATGTTACAAACAATCTGATCAACTGTAACTCAATATTTTTCAATTTCTGGGGTTTTGTCAACATTATAGCCAAATTTCAGCAAAATCGTTCAAGATTTGAAAAATTTTCCCAATTGTAAACAACATTTTTGCTTATAAAATGTAAACAATCGGATCGGCCATAACTCACCATCCACCAGATAGAATCTCTCCACAAGCCTACATACAAATTTAATTGAAATATATTAAGGAATAAAGAAGTTATCCAATTGAGAAAAAGGACACTCATAGCAAGTGATAGTCCCCAACCTTTTTTTCCATTGGTGACAATATTTTTACTAAAACAATTCAAACATCTTATATAGATTAATTACTAATGGATTCCAAGCATGATAAAAAGTGTAACCTAATTAAAATCAATCTACAGCAAGGAATTGTACCATACAATGTCTGAGGGATCTCAGCCCAGAATTCAGACTGTTTCTCATTATTTATAGTCATGAGTAATAACATAAGTTATGATTTATCCTTAAATTCCTAACATACTAGCTGATGTACCCATCTATGCTGGGTTAAATATTTAAGGATTTAAATAAAAAATTTAAAAAAAGACTAAAGCTTTCAGACTTGTAAAAAAGGTTTCCACCACTTTTGACCTCTTAAAGAGGAAAAGAAAGTTTCCCTTTACTTTTGACAGATGGTGTGACTGACACCTCTCACTTATATATACAAATACAGATATATATATATCGATACAAATGCACACAATGTTAAGTAGAATATCATTCCCATCACTTAGAAAATGTGCTCATAAATATTTTTGAAAGAAAACCAGGGACATATATGTTAGCATTATCAGCCACAATGATTTTATCTAGGCAATTTTCTTTCGGTTCTTTTAACAGATGAAATGGTTACTGTATAAACAACTATAATCTAACAATACCATATCAATAAAATCAGGATCAGTTTCACCCATTTTTCTATGGTGCATAATCTCAAAGTATAAGCAATAACAAATTTTTTTTAAATCCACATATATAAAACAATGTGTACCCATATATATTTTGTGTGTGTAACACTTTTCAATGAGCATTGATACTACACTGTGATCTTAGGCAGAAGTGCCAATCGATACATAAATAACCCTGTCATTTTTAAGGGTGCTATGCTAGTAGTAATAATAATAGTTATAATATTATTATAGCTGTTATATCACCTTGCAACTATTTTAACACTAACTGAGTCATTTTCCATGAATGCAAATTATCAATTTAGCTTAGATATTTTGAAAATTGTTGCATATCTTATATTTCTATGAGAATTTCCATTTCATTTTGCCCTTTTCAAAAAGAAAAGCATCCTGAACACTTTATTGGTTTATCCAATAATGGTTATCATCCTTGCTTTTATTATCATATAACAAGTTTTAATTAAAGCATGTCCCAATGTTTAAAAAAGACAAATCAGTAAATAAGTCTTGTTCTAAATATTTAATAAAGAGAAAAAGTATCATTACACTACAAACAATATATTGTTTAACCTAAAAGGTTTACCATTAGGCTTAAGCTTCTTAGAACTATTGGAGCCATACCCCAGGAAAAAAATGCTTTATGGTTAGACCAACACTAAATGCCAACCGAGAGAAGATGATTTGGAGAAAGCCTCAGGTATAACAATTTAACCTAAAACTTCAGGGCTCAGTCCGTTTTGATCTTTTGCTAAGATCATAATAGACTAAAATCACTTATTGCTCATTAGGTCTTACTCCTTCCAATTCCTTTACAATGAACATTATGAGTTTCAATAGCAGAAAGATCATTTGCAGGCATGAATGGTTATTGTTAAGTATCTATAACCTAACGCTACTGTATCAATATTTCCAGTATTTTTATTACATGAGAGAACCATACATGTAAATTAGTACCAAAGTTATACCAGACCCTTGACATTAGTTTTTTTATGCTTCACACAATTTATGCAAACAATCATCATCATCATCATC
>VCCN01000420.1:20215400-20229316 GCA_006491835.1 Architeuthis dux | reverse complement strand
GAATTTGATAGATATAATACTTAAGTACATCACGTATATAAACAAATTCATCTTCTGATGACGGAGAACATATACATACATCATTCTTTCAATTGTGATGTCAAGACATAATGGTAGAATTACTATGGTCAATTGATGGGAGAGGATTCAGAGGGTTGGATTCATTCCTCTCTCAAAAGCATTATCTCAAAATTCATTTCAGCAGGCTTTGAAATTAGCCATTCGTCCTTATATGTCACTATCAACTTACACTGAAGATCAATAACACTCAACAAAGAAAAAATATAAACAGGAAATGAAATAAAAGGAAAACTACAGAGCTGCTGTATTAGAGTTTCCAAGAAAAAAACTGTATGTGTATGAAGGAATTACTTAGCATCTTTTTTTCTGTTTCTTTCTCTGAAAAGTTTGGGTCGTCTTAGCACTGCTGTTTTCTCTCCATTCATTTGGAACATTTCCTTGAAGTCTATAAAGCAAACTGAGCCTTGATGAATAAATTGCAGCCTTCCTTCTTTGTTGGATAAATATTTATTTTCAATTTCTGAAGAGGATAGAGGAGATTCTGGATCGTCTGCATTCTAAAAAAAAAAAAAAAGACCAGAAATGGATGGAAACCAATGATGAAACATGAATTAATATTATATCAAATGAAATGAAGCGATTCTATTTTTCATTTTCATATTAAATTTAGGAAATTCTCCTGGCATGTTTTATATTTATGAACTAGCATAATTCTTTGTCAAAAATAATGGGATTATTAACGTATGGATACATTATACAAATATATTTTAGTATAAATGTACTTATTGCAAAAACGAAAACAGAAAACACATACCTTAAACAAACCTATTTTTCTGTTGATTTTCTACAACTCTTCATATTTTCTGTTTTTAATAATTTTAAAACAGTAAGGCAGTTTGATTATAATTGGATAAAAAATGAAACTGACACATCAGCAGTAGTAGTAGTGATATTACCACCAGCATTTGCCTGCCTACTTCAAACAAACACACAGACACAAGTGTTGCTTTACCAGCAGCAAACTACTTTGTGTCTGTGTGTTTGCAGTATCCTCTTCCTCTCTTTCTGTTTGTTTTAGCATAACAGAAAACCAACAAACCAAACAAAGAAAGTGACAATTCCTTTCATATTATAAGATGCTTGAATGTAGTTAAAATTAATTTAATATTTTAACTTCTATAAAAACCAAGCTAATATTATGTTATCCACTAGTTACAACCATGAGCTCTACATCTGTCATAGAACCAGGCTTGTGTTATGGTTTGTAGAATGGTTCAATCACGAATTGATTTTGTTAACAAATTTCTTGGAATCTGAATGTTTTTCTTATTTTCTTCTAGAGTAAATAAAGTAAATTCCACACTACACTGATTTTAATTCCCTTATACAACTAAGTTTATAGAAAATAAACAAAATGCTTACATATTCCATCCATAATTCAGAATCATTTTTCCAATACCAAGTCCAAATTGTATTCCAATCGCTATTAGGGTAAAGCACAGAAGATGCTGTACTCAAGCGACGTAAATTACCTTCAATTCTCATATTTGTAAACTCCATTTTTTCAAAATTATATTTGATAAATCTTCAAAAGAGAAAAAGTAATATTATCACAAATTCATAAGCAAATGTAAAAACAAAAAAGTTAAAAAATATAACTACCACATGTAAAATATTATTACTGTGTGGTACTATTCTTTAATTTTTTGGTGCCTCAAAAAATGTTAAGCTTTGAAAATGTGTCCATATGAGACTAGATAAAAAAAATTGGATCAAGTTTACATCAGACACCCTGAAAATTGTTGAATCGAAAAGGGACACATTTTGCCTCAATACCAGGTATGTTTTTTTTTAACTAACAAATATTCAAAGTTACTAAGATACTTTCTACCCAGAAAAATAAAAAGTATGTTTTGTGCCTCAATCCAACCTTCTTTTTCTATTTTTTATTACGCTAAGATGACAGTTATTGAATGACTGTAAAATTTAAACTCTAATAATCGCTATAAAAGCCAAAACCTAGTTTTATGAAGAATAGTTGGATTGAAAGCACAAAAAATACTTTTTATTTTTTCCGGGAGAAAGTATCTTAGTAACTTCAAAAATTTGTTAGTTAAAAAAAAAAAAACAACCTATTTTTTATCAAATGTAAGTAACTTCAAACATTCGAGGCAAAATGTGTCCCTTTTCGATTCGATAATTTTCAGGGTGCCTGATGTGAACTTAATCCAAAAAATTAATACTGTATGGTGTACTTTGTGTCTGTGTGTTTAATTAGTTAATCTCTGAAAAATATTCTCTGATATATTTGAATTTCTGTTAGATAATTTTTATTTTAGAAAACAAACTACTGAAATCGTTTCAGTGAAAGAGTCGATTGTTTTAAATGGTTGGTAGAAGATATTTTCATCTGAAAAATTGAATTGTTACCTTTAAATTTGAAAAGTCCATTTTTACAGAGAGAAACAGAAAAAAATAACACTGCTCATTATTTAAGTAGATTTAAAAAATGTTAAGCTTTAAAAATGTCTAACAATATGAGGCCTGGTAAAGTAAAATTATTTTAATACTATGTGATTATTTTTTAATTTTTGGATGCATCCAAAAAAAAGCTTTAAAAATATATGTTTAGAATATGAGACCAGGTAGAAAAAATATTTATACTGTCACCAATCACTGATATTTTTGGCATGCATTAATCTAACCAACAAGGTTTTGTCCAGCTTGGCACTTTAAGTGTGGAGGTTTTGTCTGTATGGGTTTTGTCCTTGCAGTTTTTGTCTGGTGTGGCTTTTGTCCTATACCTGGCTGGGTCAGTTATTTTGATAGCACTGCACAGAACATTCTTTTCCTGCCTTGGAAGTAAGCAGTAGTAATTGTTCGGATATTTATTTAAATCAGGTTTATAATTGACCATTAACAGTGTTGAGATCAAGGATTACTAATTAGAAATTCAAGGGTCACCATTTAGAGTTTTAGTACAAAAGCCAACAGTCTTTTCCCTTCAATTGTCTTTTCCTCTTTGTCAAATTAGGTGGATCGAAGAAACAAGAAAAGGAGGAAGAAATGTCAAGCATACAGTAACATATTCCTTTCATATTGATTTTGTTGAAAGGTTTTGTATCACAAGGTATAATTTCGCTTATTGACAAGTACCAGAAAAAGACAGTCAATATGAATCAATTCACATCCAAGTGAAATAAAACTGACATTTTTGTTGCCGACAGGTTGTTAAGCAGATAGCATAATTCACATATGAAAGTATGCTCACAAAGGATATACAGAAAATTAATATTACCTACAATATTTACCAAGGATAGAGTTAGTAAAGAACACAAAACTGCATTTCACAACAAAATACAAAGCAATATCTCAGTATTTACCAAGAGACAAATTGCTAAAAAGAACAGTATATATAATCAGGTTCACAGGGAATACAAAACAGAAACTTTGGGGAAAATATGGTAGTCTCAGCATAGGGCATTTAATATTTAGCGACTAAACGACTAATCAAGCGACTAAAAATAGTCAAGAAATTATTTTTTATTCAGCAAAGACAGGTTTGATATGCAAACATCTAAAGATGATCTAGAAACAGCTGGGTGTAAAAGAAGCAAGAATTTTGAGTAAGGCTGGTAAAGCTTACACTAATAAGAATTGGTATAATATAGAGTACACCAAACCAGAAGAAATAAGAGGAAAACAAATATCTATTGATATAGGTACAGTTGAGGATTTAGAGACAGTTGATTCTGAGTCTGACAATGAGTCTAATGGTGCAGTGGAAGATGAGCACGAGCAAGACAGATGGTAATGGTGCTGAAAATGAGATGGCAGATATGAGATTCATATTAATGAAGTTGATTTTAGCAATGTGAAAAAGCTGGAACTTGAAAATTGGAGGAATTATGAAGTATATAGAGAGGTGGAGGACTTGGGTCAAAAATATATTTCCACCAGATGGATATACTCTATGAAGGAAGTAGGTAATAAAATTCAAAGAAAAGCCAGGCTTGTGGCAAGGGGCTTTGAAGAGGAATGTTTAGATGAAATATAGAAAACCTCTCCAACTTGTGAAAAGCAGTCTCTCAGACTTATTTTATCTATTATAGCGCAAAGAAAGTGGAAAATTCATGCTATAGATATTAAAACAGCATTTTTGCAAGGGGTGGGGGTGGGGATTCAGAGGGAAGTGTATCTTCGGCCACCAAGGGGAGGCTAATGTGAGTGGAAAAATTTGGCTTTTGAACAAATGTGTTTATGGGCTAGCAGATGCATCTTTAAAATGATATAAAAAGGTGAAAAAGACATTTGCAAAGACACTGGATCCAGCTATATTCTTCTGGTATGATTCACAGGATTTGACAGGTATTCTAGCTGTTCATGTAGATGATTTTCTCTGGGCAGGGCAAGGGTGATTGTTTACTGATGTGTCATATATATATATATTGAGAAAATAGTTATTGTCAGGTTGAGGAAAATTCTTAATGTTGGCAAAGAAGCTTGTGATTCCTTCAAATATTTGTGTTTGTCACAAGAGGGTGATTGTATCACTTTAAGTCAGATGGACTGTGCACACATGTTGAGACCAACCACTACAGATAGGCATACATTGAGAGATTCACCTTTATCCTCTGCTGATAATATACTACAGTCAAAAGTTGGACAGTTACTCTGGCTTGCGAAGCAAACTTGTCCTGACATTGCTCTTAATGTAGCTACTGTCACATCTTGAATTAATAATACTACTGTTGAGGACCATAAAAGAGTAAATAAAATAATACGGACAGTTCAAGCTGAAGAGGTTACACTAAATTATCAGGATCTTGGAGAGCAAGTCCAATTGGTGTTGTTGACTGAGGTTGTGTCATATTTTTTAGGGGGACGGATGGTAAGATTAACCCCATCACTTGGCAGTTGGAGAACATAAGAAGAATGGTTAGAAGTACATTGGCTAGTGAAACCCTGGCTCTGAGGGAGTTGACTATGCTATTTGTTCGGCTACATTATATAATGAATTGATTAATAATGGTAATAGTCAAAGAGGTATCCCAATTAAATCTCTCATTGATAATAAGGATCTGTATCAGGCTGTCTATTTGAAGAAACAAGTTATGGAGAAGTGCTAAGCAGCTTGCAAACATCATGACTAAACATGGTGTGTGTGGACAACTTATATTATCCCATTTACAAAAAGGTTTTTCATTTCCAATGTAACATCACTAATTACCAAAGATTGTATATTATTAATATACATTTTAAAAAAATATATATATATTGTACCTTAGTAACATACATTACTGTTATACATAAAAAAAAAAGAACAAAATAAGGAATATATAAATATTGTTAACCACTCTGATACTATTAAAGAACGGAAGTAGAACAATAGCAGAAATTGAGTCGTGAAATACAAATGATTTTTTTTTTATTTGCCACGGATAATTTTTTCTCGATGCACCAAAAAAAAAACCTTACGAAATCATACCAGATCTGGCGTGGTTTGGACCTGCGCCAAGGCGATGATGGAAACAGAAAATGAAAAACGTCAATACTCGTTTCTGAGAAAAGAAGTTGTAGGGGAGACAACTCTAAAATTTACTACGTGTCTGATATTCAAGTTAATCAACGTTGAAGAAAATCTTGAACATAGAACCATAATGAAAACTCAATTGATTCATATTTTATTAACTTAAGCTATATATATATATATATTTAATAATAGCCGTAAATAATCTAAAGATTTCAATAAAAAGTAAAACAAAAAATATTCTTTCACAATCTTTGTGATATTTATTTTTGCTTACCCTTGCTTGCCTGGGACGTGAAATACATCATTAAGGTGACAGTATTTTTCTTCAAGCACCTCATTTGTTGATGCATCGAAATCTTTCCAATCATCTTCTGAAGGCAGTTCATATTGCCATTGATAAGGACACCTTTTATGGTGAAATTGACATTCTTCAGCCAAACATGGTTTACCAGATAATAATGTCATACAAATGCCTTTATTTCTTTTAGTGCCCACCGCCTTGTTTTTTTGTTTATTATTATTATTTCTTCTTCTTTGGTGGCTTCCAGGATGTAATGACAAATTCACCATTGATGAACAAAGCCTTCCACTTGTCTTTTCAAAGTCATTTTCAGGACTATTGTCAGCAAGACTATAGGATGAGCCTGCTTTAAACAAACCAGGGGGGTTAGCTGACGGTTCATACGCAAAATTATACATGAGCCACAATTCGTGAAGTCCATCTAGCACATTATTCGGTAAATAAATGGCGTAATCATTCAATATGGCTACAATTTTACTATCAATCAGGTGGGTAACCCTACATTTCTTTCCAAATGGACATTTGCCAACAAAATATTTTCTACATATGTGAAGAAATCGACAATTCTTCTTTTCGCATGTTTTGGTATTAAAATCCCGGCAAATAATAGGAAGAGTTTGTTGATTACGATTTTCCGTTTTTCTAAACAAACATCTCAGCTGTTCTTCTTTTAAAAATTGCAATTTATATTTAAGTAAAACTTCATAGTTGTGTCGAGTCTTAAAAAAACCATGTTCAAATCTGCATTGGCTTCTCCCTCTACATTTGAATTCATTTGTCAGCATGAAAAACCTACAGATATGCAATTTGTCACAACCTCCGCGACAAGATCCTGGTTCAAAACAGTGTTTCTCACATAAGCGAGCGCCAGTGATACCCACGATCCGATCACGTTTAAGTTTGAAGTGGTTCGAGTTTTGTCTAAGAAGCCAATGCTTTATATCCTCATCTGTATTCAGAATGTTCTTTGGAGAGTTAACACGAATAAAGTGGATAGCATCTCGAATGGGTAATTCTCCATTACCATCGTATAATCTTTTCATTAAAATTGGGATTACGTACTCACCAGTTTTCGAACCCATAACTGTTGTGTTAGTGTTTAGTGTCCACACTTGTCCGACCTTTAAAACTACTGTAGTTAAAAAGTGAAAGTAAAACGGAAAAGCTCACTGTTTTGCAAATAATAGAATTGAAAACTGACAAGTCTGAAATTATTCCAGAGGTTGACTCGATTATTCACCAAACAGGAAATCGTGTTTTAAACCAGAAAATCTTGTTTTAAAATATCACATCCTTTAGTGATCTGTAATGATTTCCATAATCTCTAACTTGTAATCACGTGATTGATAATAGAGGTTGGGGAGGCGTCACACCCAAATTATCGCCAACTTAGATATTTTATATCTAAATTTAGTTATTTTTTGTTGCGTTTAAATATAAGAAATTGTTTTTAGATATTTTTTTAATGTGGCTCAGATATTTTTTGATTATTTTGGCTAAATCTTGATATTTTTTTAGATATTTGGTAATGTTCAGGCCCTGGTATCTAGATATTCTTTGCTTCAATTTTGGATAATATTTTAAATAATTTTCTGGAACAGCTAGATATTTTTGGATTTTTCTCCCCTCAATTCTGGATATAAAGATTTCAAAAGAGTTGGCAACGCTATCGCGCTTGTTGTGAGATGTGAGAGCATTACAAGCACAAACGAAACATTACAATTGATATTATTAAAACACGAATACAAATAATACGAAACAAATAAAAAATCTGGCAATTTTTGCAATAACGCCGCCGGTCATTTTGAAATTGGAAATTTTTTAATGGCTAAAAGTGGCTAGAATTGTTTTTTAAAATGGACAAAATTGAGTAGATTTAAGATTTAAAATTGCAGACAAATTGGAACAAATAGGAGACTGTTTACTTCTTATGAGTTTGTGCGGAGAAATGACAAAGAAAAATTATTTAATCATTTTTATATTAATTTCAACTGTATATTCATTTTAGTGTTACAAATAGGAAAACAATATTTTTCTTTTATTGTTGTTTATTGCAACACCAACCTAAACACTAACCCTAAATTATATCCTTTGTAATTGGATTCAATAAAATACAGTTTCATTTTAAAACTGTTTTAAATGTTCAAGTTTTCTGCTTTCATTTGTTACGTAATAAGTTAGCAGCAGCGAACAAAGATCTAGCCACTTTTAGCCATTCAAACTGGCCGATTCAGAAATTGACAATTTCAAAATGGCCGGTGACCTGGTGCGTTATTTTATGGATTGCCAAACATTCTAATAATACAAGGGTTTATTGTTTATAAATATTTCACACCCTCGCTCACTCGATGTTAAAACAGCACAATAATAAAAAGTGAGATAACTTCGATCTGTTGAAAATAGTTGATTACAGGATACCCGAGAGAGAGAACTCTGCGTGTTTTTTTCTTCTAAACTTTGAAATTATTTACCAAAGGAAGGTAAGTATCGATCTTTGAGGAGACATTTTTAAAAATCCATTTCATAATTCTAGAAAGTAAAAAAAGGTTGTTATAATTTCATATTATATAATTGTTTTTGAAAACGTCTTTTCAGTGAGAAAATAAAAAATAAAAAACTAGGATTTAAAATCTTTCTCAATAGATTGCATTGAATTAGGGTGGAGACAAATGGACACATATCACACATTTTGACACACTCCGGTCATTGAATGGAATCATGTCTTCACAGAACCCCCAAGTTCAGAATTTCTTAAACCTTTATCTACACACACCCAAGTTTAGATTTTTAAAAATATATCAAAATATTTCTACACACTAACGAGTGTTTTTCAGATAACTAAATACATTCAAATGGTTCTTCGGGCGATTGACCTCCTTCTTGTTGTTTGTGTTGTAAATACGACGTTTCGGCCAATCCATTCTTCGGCATTCTTCAGGTGTAAAATCCGAGTGTGATGGGGTAAACAAAAGTTTTTATTGTTATTTTTTAAAGGGGGTAACCCGTGTAACGTAGGATGAACCATTTGAATATTAATGACCTTTCTCAAAACTATAGAAAATAACTAAATTTACCCTTAAATAATGTAACTTGATACTCAGTGTTGACGGTCAGTCTGGAAAAAGCTAGTTTACTTTTCACAACTTTAGAAAGGTGAAAGAAACCATCAGAAAAAGTTAACATTTCAACCTTCCACGCACAAGACAAACACGATTCGATTCTTTGTCAATTCCCATTTTCTGTTAGAGAATTCACACCAGAATTGTCCAAGACCGTAAGCACTGTGTCACATACATCTACACAATAATTATAACACCTTTTGCGTTACGGAAAACTTGAGTAAGTTTTGTTCTTCCCTTTTCGCACACTTTTTTTTACCAAAGGAACACTTTTTCCACTAGAATTATTTTTTAACTTTGATTTACATAGAATACTACAGATTTATTCTTTCTCTTAAGACATAATATATAGAATCCTTCTACTGAATGTAATGGCCACCTGTTAGCTGATACTACAACAATTAGTATCAACGTAATCATCATCACACTAACAGGCCTTAAAGAGGATATTTCATTTGGCGTTTACAATTTCATTTAAACTTTTTAAAATAGTTTGAGTGATTAGCTTGGGTATTTAACCGTATCAGATCATTATAATTAATTTAATTAACTTGAACTAATAACCCATGACAAGACCCGCATAAAACAAACAGGTTGTTAATATTTCGTAACCTTTGATTTTTGACATTTTTTCAGTCACCCACTATTTTTGTGTCTAAATAATTTTAATAAAGAAAGTTGATTCAGATGAGATCTGAAAATTAAGTTGTCCGAGTCCTAATAATAATATAATTTAATCTGAATAATTTATAAGGGTTTGAAATCGGCTTTTATTTAAATTTATGTTGTAAATATGAAAAATGAATCCATTGAAGAGGCCTGGTTTTTTGCTAAAGCAAATTTATTATGTCGAGAAGTTGAAGTAGATTAAGTCATTCAGCCCTTAAAATACAGATTTTAAAAATAACACTCGAAATCATGCAATCTTAAAATTTTGTATCCAAATTAGTCAACTGTTACCTGTTTGTAAATAATATGTAGCTTTTAAATAAAAATCCTAAATATTTTCTGTGTTGTTTATTTCTAATAAATACACTTTAAGGCTTAAAGTAAAGTGTATTTATTAATTAGCTTAAAGTTTAAGCTAATTAATTATAGAGAAAATTTCTGAGTCCGCACAAGACTCTTCTTCAAAACATAAGAGCGAGCGAACGAACTTTTTAATGAATATACTAAATTAATTCGAAAAATATTTTTCTAGAATATGTATTTACATTTATTTATTTTTAAACGGTTTGGCAACATTGCTACCAAACCGAAAGTAACATTTATTTACTTTCATAAAACATGAAAGTAAATACAAAGAAAAAGAAGAAATGTTACTTTCGGTTTGTTAGCAGTGTTGCCAATTTAGCGCGTTTCGCGCTAGATTTAGCGCGTTTCTTGTTTTGGAATTGCAAAAAGCGCTAAATTAGCGCGTTTTTGCCTAAAACATTTTAGCCTTTTTCTGGCTATTCTTGACAATTTTTAGCGTCTTTTTGGCAATTTAAAAAAATTTAGTGCTTTTTGGCACTCAAACTAGCGCGAAAATAATTTGGCAACACGGCAACACTGTTTGTTAGTGCCCATTTTAAGTCTGTTATTGTATAGCCATGGGGAAAATTTCTGAACATTTTTTTGGTAAAACCGGAATAAAACCCTCAGGAAGCGCAAGGATATGGTGCGTGTTTGCTTTGTTTTTAAAGATCAGTTTAGAAATATTAGCTTGATTTTACTGTGCTTATTTTGATAACATTTTACTTTATAAAACGTCATTTTTGTATCACGTGATTCATATTATTCATAATTTCCGATGTATCATTACTTTCATTTTTCTCTCAGTAACTTAACTACTTTCATTTTTTCTTTCTATTTTCTCTAGGTACTTAAACAGTTAACGCAGACGGGTTAAACATTGTTTTATCGGCGATCGCGTGTCTACGAAATGGCTGTTAAAGGAGATGAAATTATTGCGTCACTTATGAAGGAGTTATATTCCAAAGGTGGATATTTACCTCTGACTCAGTTTGCAACCTTTTTAAACTGCGTGCCAAAGAAAGCTTCAAAATGGGTGTCCAACAAGCCAAACTACTTCAAAATTGTTAACGAAGAAGATCGCATCTCCAATGCTTTAGTTTTGGGTATAACTCAAGTTACTTTTTGTAAGAAACATACTTCGAAACCTGGTTCGTGCCTGGGTTGCGACAATTTGCACGTGTGCAAATATTTCGCTTTAGGAAACAGTTGTAAGTTTAGTGCTAACTGCAAATTTTGTCATAATTTTGAAACTGTGCACAACATGAGGGTATTAGGGAAATATCATCTGCAACAACTGGACGAACAAGAATTGAAGTGTCTCTTTCAAAAACTTGAAAACCGCTGCGACGTAACCATACCGACGGTATGCAAATTTTTTAACAATGATTGCTGCAAGAAAAAGGATTGTATTTGTCTACACATTTGTAAACATTACTTGATGAATGATTGCACATTTGGAAAATACTGCAAGATAAATCATAACCTTGATACAAGAAATATTGAAATCCTTGAAATGTATGGAATCACGTTCTCTTCCATTTCAGATGCACTTCGCAAATTAAGAATTTTGTATAATGTAGAAAATAATAGTGATGCTGATAGACCAGTTTCTGAAATAAGACCGTCACTGTCACTCACACTGTCAGTGACAAAAGTTAACGTTATCTGCCTGCATCATCTTTCATTAAAACAATGTACGTTCAAAGATACATGCCGATATTATCACACAGAAATGCCTTATCAATGGCAGTATAAAATAATGTGTGCAAGTGCTAGTACCAATGATAAATGGAAAGACTTTAATGCAGTATGGAACGAGCAAATAGAAGGAAAGTTCTGCAATTTGGAAAATGAAACTCACATAACTGACACGAAAAGGTAAGATCATGTTCTTACAATACATCAATCAAGTACATCAATTCACGTTCAATTTGATACTTTAAGTATTTCGTTTGAGACTCCTGGGACATATATATCCCGAGGTTTGTACAAGTGATGGGATATATCCCGTAGATATCTTTTACAAGTCAACCGAGTCAGTTTAATTCATTCATTAGGCACCTTAATACTCACATCTTTAATTCTTTATTCACTTTTTCAGCTTTTGAATTTCTGAATATTCTTAATCTTTTGTGTAAAAAATGTCTCCAAAGAGAAATAACCCTAAAGTAGATGTTACTGTATGTTTGGGTACAATCGTAATTCTTTGGTTCCGTTCGAAATGCGACTTCTCGGCCTAAGAGTAAAGTTTGTATCTGTTCATATCAGGCTTAATATCTGATGCGTCTCCGATGTGGGGACTTCGATATTAAACTGATAGGCACTACTATATACTAGACTGGTCCCTAACCCCAACCATTCGTGTGTTGTCGGGTATTGAATTGAATTAGTATCTACTGACTCAAGTATAACTCAAGTTACTTTTTGTAAGAAACATACTTCGAAACCTGGTTCGTGCCTGGGTTGCGACAATTTGCACGTGTGCAAATATTTCGCTTTAGGAAACAGTTGTAAGTTTGGTGTTAGTGTTCTTCTTAACATTAAAATAAATTAAATTACATTGTTTCTTCTTTAACTTAAAATAAATTGTTTGTTTTTTTAATTCTTTACACAACTGTGGCTAAAGTCATTTAAACGTCCCATTGTTTACACTGGAAACAACTTTTTCAAAGACAAATATCTCTGTTTCAGACTGTTTCTGTTTCTAAACATGAAAAATATAATTTGTAGAAAAATGTTCCATTCATTTTTTACGAATAATGGGATAAATATTTCTTACAATAAAAATAATTCTTATACAAGTTTTTAACTTTTTTTCTCGTCACGTATTGCTTTTTCGTCAAAAGTTTGAGAAGTACATAAATAACTGAAAATGGGCCTCCGCCGAACGATTGCTAAATCTTTAATAGATTTTCGTTCCAGTAAATTCTTTTTAATTCTTAACCTTTTTGTAATTTTAAAGAACTCGGTAAATATGTATGTCGGTGAATTGTATCTCGATGAATTTTAGATGTCGGTGAATTGTTGTCGATGAATATGCCGCGACCCCACTCATTAACGTAACCCTAATTGTGTATTTCTTTCACCATTATTCAGACATGAACACAAGCACGTACGTATGTGTTGGTATTTTTTTTATTGAGCTTCTGCTTAGTAGTTAGTCTCGGTCAGTCTGACACATTGCGAACTAGGAAGTGGTAATGGTATTTTACACCAATCGGTCAAGATTCGGTTTTTTGAACCACGCAGTTCTCCTAGAAGAAATGTTGGCAATCTTTCGTCGAAGGGACCCATGTTGTTTTCAGCATTTTAAACAATTTGGCGATATTTACTACGGAAGATCGTAAATGTCTTTTGCTTTAGAAGCGGAAGGAGTTTAATATTATTATTTTCTGTATTAGTGCCCTTTCGTGAATTTAAATTAAAAATTTAAATTCAGAAATGACCACAACTAAGAAGAGTAATCAAACATTGAATTATTAAAATCATTATTTGTGTCGCATTATTTCGTACGCTAAACTTCCCTAGATTCTAGACATTTTTAGATATTTAATTTGGGACGCAAAACTTCCTTAGATTCTAGATATTTCTAGATGTTTTTATAAATATGAATTAACTCCTGATGTCCTGTTTTTTTCTTTTATATATCTTTTTTCAACTTTTTATAGTTTTTGTTTATTTTCTCGAGTAATATTATTTAATTTAATTTTTGTTTTATTTAATTAAAATGTTTGTCGTTTACGATCTTACTGATCGAATATTTGATAACAAATAGAAAAAGATTTTGTTAAATAGGTAGATAACCAACTTTTTGATCCACATGAAGATTTCTAAGAAATCGACTACGGCTACACAAAATAGGCAAAAACAAACCCAAGGAAACATGATTGCAACAAATAAACAGAAAGCTTAAATATTAGTATAA